>ML814486.1:68101-92249 GCA_009831015.1 Picea engelmannii | reverse complement strand
AACCATGTTAAGGGTTGGTGTGGCTCAGGCCGGGTGCGATCCCCGGGTGATTTTGACGGCTTAGATGCCCCTGAGTCGCGGTTTCTCAAGCCACAGGTTAATCGCAGGTCCTGCACAAATTAACAAACAAAAAAAAAATGTTCACCCAATTATTTTGTTTTTTCTTAATTTCTTTCTCTATTTGGATGGTTTAAATGGTATACTCACTTTTTTTAGATTATACTAAAAATTATGTTATTTGTGTTTTATGTTTTCACTAATTTATAAAAGTTAATAAATTTTCCACATAAATTTTATAATAATAAATTAAATCTACAAATAACAAAATATATAAAAAGTCAAATTAAAATAAAGTTAACTTGAAACAACAATAACTAAAACACGTAAAATTAGTAGCAAAGCTGCTTGTACCCGCCTCTTAGAAATATTTTAACTTAACATTGATCCAAAGAAAAAAAATTAAAATAATTATAAAACACTTGAAACTTGTAAATATATTACTTATTTCTAAAAACAATTTACAAAAGCTAATGTGGTGTATATACTAGTAAATATTAATAACAATATATTAATACTAATAGTACATATTTTTCATCCTAAAAAATTGTAATTTTTTTTCTTAATGAGTTCACAACAATGATTTAAAAGTTAAAATACAATAGTTCTTTGAAGCTTAATCATATTTGGACTTCCTAAACTTTGTATTATAATTCTAGAAAGTGGCTATGAGTAACTATTCAAGTAAGATACGTTTCCTGAAACTAGAAGACTCACTTAAGCATGTCCTTCACACGGTTTGAACATGAGTCTACATTAAGAAAAGTGTTAAGAGTAAACTTTGTTCCTTATTAACCTCAATTCATTCTTTCTAGATTTTGACTATTAAAATCTTTATTTGATTGATCTAATAACCCAGTACAAGTAATTCATAAAGTATGTCATAGATTTAAAGTGGAAAGAGTAGATGTTGGCCCTCGAACAAGTTTTGGGGAAATCTTGGTCATGTTTGACCACTTTTGGACTTCGACAGGTTGGTCGAAGATGGAGCGCCCAGGAAAAGATGAGATCGCGGGATCTCACTTGTTTTGTGGACACAACAAGGGGTTCATTAGGGTTTAGGGGATGTCGGCCCATGGGTTTACCCATGATTAGGCCTTTTTGTAAGAGATGTAAAAGTATAAATATGTAAGGATGTAATGTAGAAGAGGAGGAGTGTGTAGCTAAGTGCAAGTGGTTCTGAGTTGCTTTGTGCAACAGACTGTGTATGTAAGGCTCTGTGCTCGATAGAGGAGTTGGATCTATGCCTTGACCTGATTTTGGGAAGGTGAATCTGATGCTTAGTGTGTAGCTCACATGTCTGGTGCGAGGCTTGGCTCTGTGGCTTAGTGCACAGGAGTAGATGAATGTAAGAGATTGAAGCCTAATAAAGAAGACAAAGCAATTGGTGGATGTAGCCCCACACTGGGGTGAACAACGTATATCCCGTGTTAATGGTTTGCTTTGTGCTATGATGATTATGTTGTGAATCTGCTTAGTGCATTGAATGTTATGAATGGTAGATAAATCTATGAATTCTTAGTGCTTTGTTTATGTTGAATGTGTTAGATCTAACTTATGATGTTAAGTGTGATGTGTATTTTGTCATTGTTATTGCGTCGATCTGTACTTAGGGTTCGATTTGCAAAGTGTTATAATCACAGATCTGTGTAATAGCTTGGTTACAGACACCTGAGTCCTGTAACCCCCCTGCCTCTACCTCAAGTGAGACTTTGCCTGCTTCACAGGTGTTGCCAAAAGGGCTGATAGTTAGGGTTTTGTTGGTGTGTTGTTCAAGCATTGAATCCTGGGTCTGCTCCTGTGCCAACAAATGGTTTCATTGATCAGGTTTCTTTCTTAGCACAGAGCTTCGCAAGTCAAGTAGAATAATGCACACTACAACAGTAGATCTACACACAAAGATTCTATTTTCTTAGTTCCCATCAATCATAGTTTCAAGTCCCGCTAAAGAAAAGAGGTAAGATCTTGAAAGAGGTAAAGTTTTGTGATTTGATAGAGTAAGATAAGCGAAAATTTTTGTTTCAAAAGAATGAATCTAGGTATGTTTGATAGATTCTTTCCTAGTCTAAAAGCTAGGGTATAGTTAGAAGAAAGAGTTGATCTGAATAAATTTGATAGAAATAGAGAAAGATATGTTATTCCTATGCATAGAAAGAATTTTTGGACTAATAATTGGATGCAGGAACCTAGAAAGAATTTTTTCAGATTGCAGGTCCAGCACTGTGATCCTAGTGCACAGTATAGAAGAAGTTGGGAAACATACAAGAGAAAGAGAGGATTGACACTATGTTATAACTACAGAAGCCGAGACATATTTCTAAGGAATGCCCTGGTATAGGTCCTATCTGTCTTTGTTGTAAAGTTGTGGGTCATGAAGTTGAGGATTGTCCAAAGATGATTGCTAAAGTTGAACAAATGAACATGAGTCAAGAGAATAAGAGCATGTTAGAAGGATCAGAGGAAGTTTAGACTACATTATTACAATTAAAATAAGTAATGAATGATCACAAAGATGTTAGTTTACTAGAGATCTTGAAGGTAAAACATCACATAAGTACAAGAATAAGAGACTTTGACATAGACTGTTTCTTGGATGAGGAAACACAAGTGAATATTATGACAGAAAACACTTGGGAAATTTTGGGAAAGCCTACTGTAGTATCTTCATTGGGAAGAATAGGTTTATTTAAAGGAAAGATGATAACCTTATATGGAAGAGTTACTAATGTAACTATTATTATTCATGGAACATCGACAAAAGAGGAATTTGAAGTTATTAGGTTTGTTGAGAACAATGCCCCGTTCCCACTTTTGTTAGGAAAGAATTGGATCGAGAAGGATCAGATCAGAAGGAAAGAAAATGAAACAACTAAAGAAAAGAAAAATCAAGAACTAAGGGATTTCATAGCTAGAAAAATAGATCAACTGATAGGAGAACGAGAAGTTGAGTCGAAGCAACAGAAGGCAAGAAAATTAGCTATAGAGGTTGAAAGAACACAAGAAGGTTTGAAGGACCTATCCATGCAAGACAAAAGAATACCCACCCCAGAATTAATAAGAAAAGAGGTATTACCTTTGAACCCTTCGAGAGAACATCAACATCGCGAAGCTACCACAATAGGAGAAGATAAGAATAATAATGGAAAGAGGAATCCAAAGACTCATGTCACAGGAAAGAAGGAAAGGAAGCTTAGTAAGAAGAAAGCCAATTTAGAAAATCTACATGAAGTTACAGAGAATACTTTGCAGGAGGCAAGCTTGCAGGCTCTGAACCTTGCCAGAACAACAAAACCGCACAGAATGGGACTTTGCCTCGACGAAGCTATATGACCGTTGGAGGTGCCTCGACCGTTAGAATGACACTCCATAATGGATAGGAAACACATTTATGGGTGGAGATACTGCTTTTAGATGTTGAGACCACGCCATAACGGACATATTCACATTGATGGAAGCATTCCTTCCCATTGGAAGAAACCGTTACGACGTTCACTTATTTAACCCGTTGGACGCTGTGCCAGGACCACTTTTTGGTACCTGTGATTATCTGAGACAAGAAGAGAAGTGATTGTGTGTCAAATCCATGTTATTAGACATCACTGTCTATTTGTCTACCCCGCTATCCATTCACCTATCCCGACCTATTTGTTAAAAGTGAGAATGTCAGCTGAGTGCACTAAGATAGAGAAGTCTGTTGAAGAGGTTCTGAAGAAGTTTATGGATCATAAAGCTATGTCTGAAGGAATACAAGCGTCTTTGACCAGGGTACTGTAGGATTCCCCTTCGACTGCACGACGCTCTAGCCGTGCTAACCCCGCGACTGAGAAGAGAAGTAGTCATTGCGACGATCCAACTAATGAGAAGTAGATCCCGTCAGTCTTACCAGATTATATCCCAACTTTGGTTGTCACGGTTAACCACGAAAACATTCCATGGGACTTCAAGTACACATTGATCACCGCGTACATTCAGAAGGGGATACACGTAGTTGGAAGCCAGTTGGGACAGGTCCCATCCCCGAAGAACAATGATTTCAACCTAGGAGACATAAAGAACTACGTGATGCTCGCGCCCCATAGATATTTTATGAAGACGACTAGGAAGAATCCTCACATAGTCTCCCAGCCTTGGATTAAGGAACTCGTGCCGTCCACGATACTTAATGTAATGAAGATTCGTCATTTCGGCTGACATCAGGAGGTTAATGCTTACGTTAAACTCCTCTTGTCGTGCTATCATGGTGGATACATGTGGCTCGACAGGCACATTACTGTGGATCTAGCGCTGATCCACTTGATCACAAGATTGAGCATGCAGGGACCCAACCCTCAACAGTTCTACCCAGGGAAGACCTCGGATCGCTCCCTGGCATAGCGCATCAAGGAAGCATACAACGAAGTTGAGAAGGGAAATTGAGGCTACAAGGTAGCCTCTATCCAGGATGGAGTAGTTCTCCTCTCTTGCCAACTCATAGCTCGCAAGATCGTCAGAAAGAACTGCCCCATGTAGGTCATCGGGTTTGTGGTGGACCTCACAGGGAAATCCGTGGAGGGGATGCAGATGAATTGCGTGAGCTACCTCGTCAACGAGCTCGAGAAAGACTGCCGCGAAGCGCAGGATAAGGGGTATGAGTTCCACTTTAGCTGGTTTCTTGTGTTGATCACATTTGTTGCTTGGAAAATGTCAAAAGGAGCCACCTTCCTGGAGATTGAAGCGTCAGAGCCATTGGCCGTGAGGTTCTTGACCTTATGGTATACAAATGACATGTCTAAGAAATGGCAGTCGAACGCAATGTTCCATGCCTACTATAAGCAACTGAAGGTTTCCATTGAGTCGTTCCCTCGCATGACACCGCACACCTTGCACCAGTATAGACCACTAGCTAAGTTTCACACAGATCCACATTTTATTTATATCACTGTGTGCAGAGACGAGAGAAAGGAAGTAGAATTGGCTCACCCGTAGGAGAAGGAGATGAAGTAAATCAAGAAGTAGAAGGGGAAGAAGGAGAAAAGAAAGGAGAAAGCGAAACTACACTGCTGAAGGACCCCCCTACCGAGACAAAAACATCGAAGAAGAGGAAGGTTTCTTCGCAGAAACCTTCCGCAAGAAAGAAGACCTGCGCCAGTAAGCCCCAGCCAGAGGCTACACTCACGGAGGATGACATCGGTCTAGTCCATGGAGCCATGGAGGATGATTCAGAGGACCTCTTATAGAGATATGGAGAAAAGTAGGAAGAGCTGTATGTAAAGGTCAAGAAGGAGCTGAAGGAGACAGAACGAGTTATTTAAGTTATCTGCGCAGTATCTACTGCGCCTTCTTCGTCGAAGACTACAGAGTTGGGGGATGATCCAACCCAACTCCAAAGACTTATAGATACAATAGAGGCTCGAATTTAACGAGTCTAAGAAGAGAAGGAGAAGGCTACAAAATCCCTGAAGAAAGAGAAAGAGGAAGTCTTAGATAAACTACAAGTTGCGCGATACTGTGCAATCGCCTATGAAAATGAGAGAGATGAGTTTATGGAGATGCTCGAGGAGGAAAAAGTGAATATACAGAGTGAAAAGGACCATCTGATTATAGAGCATACTACGGTCAAAGAAGCGGTGAGCAAAGCACTTCGCTCTGTGCCAGGCTTGGCACATGAGGAACATGAGGCAGTCGAGGTTCAAGTGATGAAGCTCGATGAGGGCATCCAAAAACTTCAAGCAAGGGTAATAGAGTTGGATATCCAAGCAGTACCAAGCACTCCCTAGGAAGTGTGTGACCAGAGGGAGGAAGTCGCTAAGAGCGTAGCCGGAAGGATCAGATCCCTCGCCTCAGAATGCAAGCAGATGAGCGACAAAAGCATGCAGACCTACGAACGCCTCACATAAGATCTAGATATTAGGAAGTTGGAAGTGCAGCTACAGGAGGCACAACAACAGGAACTGACAATACAAGCACAGATGAAGTCATTCACTGCAGTCGAGAGAATGAAGAGATCACAAGAACAATGCGGCCCAACAACAGATTACTGCCATCCAGGGAAGAGTAATGGAAGTCACATAGAGGATACAACCAATGTAGGAGGAAGCTTGTGCAATGTTTGAGGAGATCGAAGGACAAGGCTCACAATTGGACCAAGTGGTTGTGACAATGGAACAGTGCCTGGAAGGGCTTGTTACAGAGAAAATGATCTAGGAGTTCGTTAAGAAGGAGGCTCAGGCAAAGCAATAGGTCGAGGTAAATTGAGCTAATATTGAGGCCTTCAAAGCAACGTTTCCCAGATCTGAGTGACTCAAGATGCATCACATGTGAGTGTTGGAGTCCTGTTGGCCCTCGACCAAGTTTTGGGGAAATCTTGGTTGTGTTTGACCACTTTTGGACTTCGACAAGCTGGTCGAAGATGGAGCACCCAGGTGGAGCTGAGATCGCGAGATCTCACTTGTTTTGTGGACTCAACAAGGGTTTCATTAGGGTTTTTGTATTAGGGTTTAGGGGATGTCAGCCCATGGGTTTACCCATGATTAGTCCTTTTTGTAAGAGATGTAAAAGTATAAATATGTAAGGATGTAATGTAGAAGAGGAGTGTGTAGCTAAGTGCAAGTGGTTCTGAGTTCCTTTGTGCAACAAACTGTGTATGTAAGGCTTTGTGCTCGATAGAGGAGTTGGCTCTGTTCCTTGACCTAATTTTGGGAATGTGGATTTGGTGCTTAGTGCGCAGATCACCTGTCCGGTGCGAGGCTTGGCTTTGTGGCTTAGTGCACAGGAGAAGATGAATGTAAGAGATTGAGGCCTAATAAATAAGAAGAAGTAGTTGGTGGGCTTAGCCCCACACTGGGGTGAACCACGTATATCATGTGTTAATGGTTTTCTTTGTGTTATGCTGATTATGTTGTGAATCTGCTTAGTGCATTGAATGTTATGAATGGTAGATAGATCTATGCATGCTTATTTCTTTGTTTATGTTGAATGTGTTAGATCTAACTTATGATGCTAAGTGCGATGTGTATTTTGTCATTGTTACTGCGCTGATCTATACTTAGGGTTCGATCTGCGATGTGAATAAAAGATAATGAATTAATGTATGTTGTTCCTAAGTACTTTGCAAAGTGTTATAATCAAATATCTGTGTCCCAACTTGGTTACAGACACTTGAGTCCTGTAACCCCCCTTGCCTCTACCTTGGGTGATACTTCGCCTGCTTCGCAGGTGTTGCCGAAAGGGCCGGTAGTTAGGGTTTTGTTGGTGCGTTGTTGAAGCATTGAACCCTGGGTCTGCCCCTGTGCCAACAATAGAGTAATTTGTTCCCTAAACTCTGAACTCGATTTCGTGCATCAAGATGAGAGCTCCTAAACAAGTAAAAATATACGTCTAAAATAACAAAGTCCAAAAACCCTTTTACTTCTACATATAGCACACTACCATGTTTCCATCCTAAATCATATAAAACACTACCATGTTTCAATCCTAGATATGTTAATTACATATATTGTTTCACCAAACCAAAATGCTCAACCATTTTTCTCTTTTAACAAGGGCGTCAATCACAACAAAAAAATACATATTGTGGAATCTTGCACATAGCAAAATTCCTTTTGGATATAAAAAATGTTGAGTCTACAACTTATAGATGCTCTCAGGAGCCTTATGGAAAACTAGGGCATTTATATCTTCTTCGTAGTTCTTTTGTGGCAACCAACTTCACAGCCTCGATTAGTGGATAAAAAGTAAGGTGTTGTACAAATTTAACCACTCAAATATGTAGATCCAACAATATCTCAATGATTTCGAACAAATATCTTAAGAAAATATAGCCAAAAAAAACAAAAAACATAACACATTTAAACTACCGCTAAAAAAAATCCTTAAAAGATAAAAAGTTATTTTAAGTTCCAACTGTGTGGATCTTAAGGTGCCAACAAACGCTCAAAACGCAAGAAATAATACAAATGGTGAATGTGTTACTTTATGAATGTTTATAATGTTGAGTATTGGTTATAACACACATAGGATATGTGTTATAGTATAACACATATCCTATATGTGTTATAACCAATACTCAACATTATAAACATTCATAAAGTAACACATTCACCATTTGTATTATTTCTTTCATTTTGAGCGTTTGTTGGCACCTTAAGATCCACACAGTTGGAACTTATTTGCAAATAAAGGAATAATATATCTTTAAATTGTATAAATTTATTGGATTGATTATGTTATGTTTTATTCTTTTACAATAAAAAATGTCATTTTGAAATTATATCTCTGCAGTTTTGACCGAGAATAATACTTCTTTGTGGTTTTGAACGTGAATAATACTTCTCTTTGGTTTTTACCTTTTTTTCCCAGAATAATCTTTGTTTATATATCTGCAGTTTTGAACGGAAATAATACTTCTCTTTGGTTTTTACCTTTTTTTCCTAGAATAATATCTATAGTTTCTCTAAGTTTCTCCAGAACTTCTCTACGGTTTTGGAAATTATTTTTCGCTTCTTCAACTGGTTGAACAATTGGACATGTGAAATGAGAATAATCTCTGTAGTTTCTCCGGAACTTCTCTGTTGTTTTTAGACATTATTTTTGGCTTCTTCAAGCGGTTGAGCAATTGGACATGTGAAATGAGGCGAGTCACTTTTTACTTTGATTCAATTTTAATTTAAAATATATTTATAATCTATTAACGTAAAGAGGTTTAAATATATTTTATTTATTTATTATTTTAAGTTTCATAAGTAAAAGTTGATTTGAGAGATAAAGTCAATCCAAAATAATAATTGTTACATTTTTTTTCTCTTCTTTTCAATATGAGCACTCCACCACCTATTCCAAAAACTCAGCCTAACGGGCGGAGGCCCCCCAAAATCACCCTAGAGATCCTTTACGATTATATGGAATCAATAGAAAAAAGAAGAGAAGAGAGAGATGCCAAAATCCAAATAGAGTTAGAAACATTAGAAAAAAGAAGTGAAGAAAGAGACACAAAACTCTAAATAGAACTAGAGGCAATGATTGATAAAAAAATTAAAGATACCATTCAAACTCAAATAGAGGATAGATTCTTAGGGTTCAAGAGTGAATTACAGACAATGAAGGATAAGATTCAAGAAATGGAAAAACATAAACAATCAACCCAGAAAGGAGAGGTTGAAGAAAATCACAACTTGAGAGATAGGATTAAAGAGATAGAAGAAAAACTAACCAACAATTTGACCCTCAGTAATATGGAAAACAAATTGGATATCAAACCCATCAAAGAGGAATTGAATAAGCTAATCAAACTGGACCATGCTCGTAACAAAAGAGCCTTGAACCTCATTATTTTTGGTATAAAAGAACAACAAGAGGAGGATACTCTAGCAATAGTAAAAGAAGAATAAATAATAAATCACAAATTGATACAACTTACCTCATAGAAGCAAAGAGGCTAGGAAAAATAATTGATCACAAAGATAGGTTGATCCGTGTAAAAGTAAGTTGTAATGACCATAAATATAACATATTTAGTAAATCTCCGAGCTTAAAAGGGCCAGGATTATTTACAAATGAAGACCTCATTCCCGAAGACCAAGCTGAATTAAGGAAGGAAGTTCAAAAGGTAAAATAAGCCAAGAAAGAAGGAAAATGGGCAATAATTAGAAATCCGAAAGCTATTGTTAGGGATAGAGACCAGAAAGATAATAATAAATAGGAATTTGGGACACTCAGGATCATTTTTTGGAACTGTCGTGGCTTTCCATGGCGCAAAGGTCCTATGATAAGTTGAATCCCGAGTGATATTGATATCATCTGTCTAGTTTAAACTTGGGAGCATGAGGAGTCTAAGGTCCCTGACATAGAAGGATTTGTCTTGTGGTCAGCATGGAACAAAAAATCCCACCGTAGAGGGATAGGAGGCATAACTTGTTATATTAGAACTAACATTTCTCCTCACATCCAACTTCATAATATTGACCCTCTCAAACAATACATTTGGATAGAAATTTCAGACACCAATGCTAAGAAGATGTATATAGCAATTTTCTATTTTGCACCTATTAATTCTACTTTTTATAAGAAAAACAATCTAGATAAAAATTGTCCCTATAATAATTTAGAACAAGATATTTATAGTTTGAAAAATGAAGGTAATATCCTCCTGCTAGGAGACTTTAATTCTAGGACTGCAACTAAACAAGCTACTCTTTTAAGTAATGACTCCAACCATAATCCTTTATGGCTAGATGAGGACCTTGTTTTATCTAATAGCTACAAAAGAAGTTCTGAAGACCTAATTGAGAATTTGTTTGGTACTGAGTTGGTCAAGCTCTGAAGCTCTCAAGATCTAATAATTTGCAATGGAGTAATGAAGTGGCCAAACTTCAACTAGATGACTTGTATTCATGGGCTAGGTAGTAGTGTTGTAGATTATGTGATATCTGATATCCCTATTTCCAACCAAATAGAAACTTTTAACCTTTTAAATGACCATGAGTCCGACTCTGATCATAAACCTTTAACCCTAACTCTAACAATTTCCATGCATGGGAGCACCATTGAAGAGAATTCTGATAATAAAAGGAATTTGCGCTTTGAAAAAAGTAAAGTTGACATTTTCTTAAAGGATTTAAATAGTAAATTAAATCTCCTAATTTATAAGGACAACATTGAAGAACTCTATCATAATTTTACAACTACCCTTTCCACTTCTATTAACAAGTTCTCTTTCGAGATGTCCTATAAAAAGAATAATAGAATGACCAAGCTTTGGTATGATAAAGAATGTAAAACTGCTAGGAAATCCATTAGAGATGATTCTAATGAGTCCTTAAAACTTGATAAGATCAATACGTACAAAGCCCTAATTAAAAGGAAAAAATGTACTATATCAATAAAAGGCAAGAGCAACTTTCACAACTATATAAACTGGATCCTAAGAAGTTCTGGAGCCAAATTCTAAAACGCAATACTAAAGAAAATAATAGGATTCCCTTAAGGAACTGTATTTCCTACCTTAAAAGTCTTTACGAGTTCCCTAATGCCATGGACACCATTCCTATTGTCCCTACAAAGCAAAAAGTTTTTCCTTTATATGACATAGAGTTCGGGGTTAAACGACTCCCAAATGGGAAAGCTAAGGACATTCAAGGCTACCAAGCTGGAATTTTTAAAATCGGAGGGCCAATCCTTATCCCTCACATAGAAACATTCCCTCTAATTATAGGACCATTATGATTAGCCCGATTTTAGCCAAGCTTTATGGAATTATTTTGGAAAACAAGATTATCCTTTGGATAGAAAGTCACGGTAAAAGAGCTAAAGGACAGACCGGGTTTAGGAGATATCATTCAACTGTGGACCATAATTTTACCTTTAGGATCATTACAGAGGAGTTCCGCAATAATAAAACCAATCTTTTTGTTGTTTTGTTGACTTTAGAAAATCTTTTGACATGGTTCCTAGAAAAAACCTTTGGAATAGGTTAGAAGAGATAAAATTTCCTCTCGAGTTGAGGGATGTTGCAATAAGGATGTATGAGAATGTTATTTCTATGTTTAAAAACACTGAGGGTTGGTCAAAAGAGATTAACTTCAATATCAAAGTCAAACAAGGTTGTCCCTTGCCCCCTACTCTTTTTGGCATTTACATTGACAAGTTAGAAGATTGCTTGGAAAAAACAGGTTGTATCGGCCCTACTCTCACTGGTATAGTCATCGATCTTCTTCTTTATACCGATGATATCGTTCTTATGGAAATGAGTCCCCATGATCTTGAAAACCAACTAAGAATCCTCAAGGATTTTTGCTCCAATATGGGTATGACTGTTAATACTGATAAGACTAAGGTCATGATTATTAAATCCAATAAGATCCCTTATGATACCTTCTTATATGACAACAAAAACTTGGAGGAAGTGACTTCATACAAATATCTTGGAATTGATATTCACCACAAGCTCAATTGGAATTATAGCATTGAGAAAATGATTATTGGGGGATGGAAAGATTATTATGGGCTTGAAGACAATTGTAAATCAGCTGATCTTTGGAGTTGGGATAAGAAGAAACTCCTCTTTGAGAATCTTGTTACACCTGCTATTCTTTATGGATGTGAAGTCTGGGGTTGTAGTATCTTTCATGAATCTTGGAGAAAGATAGAGCAAATACATAAGAATTTTATAACCTATAATCTCAAAATTAAAGGAAATACACTCTATCCCATCCCCCTCTTAGAAACAAGCCTCTCCCCCATTGAGAGCATGGCTATGCCTAGATACTTAATGTATAAGAACAAGTTAAACAACATGGAAGACAAGAGAATTCTTAAATTTGCTTCAAAATCGAGTCATAACTACCATTGACTCAAGCAAGGATGGCATGAAGATGCCCGATCTTGGCTAAACTATTGGGGAATCATGGAAGACACCATTTTGCAGAATAAAGATACTATTAAAAAAAACGTCAAATCAAAATTTAAGGAGAAAATGTGGTGTGATAAAGAGTTAGAGGAAAAAATAAAATTAAGGTATTATAAGGATGTAATCAACCCTAATCTAGAAGATCAAAATTATCTATTTGTTTTGCCAAGTGTAAAGAAAAAAAAACATTGCTAAGATAAAAACAAATTCTCACGAGCTCCATAGTGAAATTGAGCGTTGATCAATTCCTAAAATGCCATGGGATGAAAGAGTGTGTCACCTTGTGACACTAAGAAGGTTGAATATGAAAAACACTTTCTCTTAGAATGTCCATCCTATACCCATATTAGATCTCATTTTCAAAATATTTGTCAGAGTACCAACCTTCCTAACCTTTTAACTCAACAAAAATATAGTGATCTTGGAAAGCTTCTCTTAATGCTTTTCCAGAAACAAAATTCTAAAGAATCAAAAGTAATCACTTACCCTCTTAAGATCCAATAGACCAATTCGGTATTAATGGGTTAATCATCATCATCATCATCATCATCATATATATATATATATATATATATATATATATATAATTTTTTAATTTTTAATAAAAATTAAATTTAAAAATATTACTATTTTTAATTAATTGAAATTTATTTAAATAATAATATTATTTACAATTATTTTTTTAAAGTGGTAGTTTAGTCTAACTGTTTTAGGTTTTTGTTTTTTTTCTGGGATATTGTATATTTGAGTGGTTAAATATAATTCTAGTGCCATATGAGTTTTTCAACACACTGAATTCATTTCTGTATTCAGAAATACAATTTAAACAATAGAAAATTGTGATTTAGTGCAGATTTATATTGCTACAAATTTTATATTCTAAATGGTGTAAAATTATAAATAGTTAAGAAAAATCACCCCACCATAATAATTATTAATAAATGATTAATTAATTTGTGTTTATTTACTATAATAATTATCAATTTTATATTTTAAATCATGTAAAATATTTATTACAAAACTTTATGATTTTTTAAAATATTTTTTACATATAGTAATAATGATTTAATATATTTTTTTTAAAATACTTTTTACATACAGTAATAATTATTTAATAGTCTTTTTTATATTATTGGATGGAATGAATTGATAATTAAAATTACAAAAAATATAGATATAATAAAAACAAGATTTAATATTTTTTTTTTAAATATTTTTACGCCGAAAGGCGTATACCTATTGACAATGAGCACAATTAATCAGCTTTTAATCTAAAATTGTAATCTGATGGTTAACAATTGAAGATGCTGGCATATTCTTAGTCGTCCTCCCAAATCAATGAATGTGATTTACTCTTCATAACTTCCTTGTATTTCTGAATGCATCCGTTACCCTGTTTACTTTTTAACATTTACCTAATCATATTAAGAAATTACTGTAGCACTATGTGATTGCCACGTTTAAATGATTAGCCTTTCAAATTACCATTTAGATTTCCTCAATTGTCCAGGGGTTTCATTTTCTTACTGCCTGTGCGTTTCATTTTCTGTCTTTCCTCATCATTTTCACCACGGATTGCCACGGATTTCAGCTGTGCGCCCTTTCGGCGTTCTCAGCCGCCAACTCGCGGCTGTGCTAGTTTACATACAGTAATAATTATTTAATAGTTCTTTTTATATTATTGGATGGAATGAATTGATAATTAAAATTATAAAAAATATAGATATAATAAAAACAATTTTGAGATGCACAAATTTTAAAAGTATTTAATATAATAATTGATGCTTTCTCCATACGCATTTGCATGTAATTTATGAATATCTAAGCTTTAAAAAAACACAACCTAGAGGCCTGGTCAATGCATTTGCATGTAATTTATGAATCTCAAAGATTAAACAACACATATCACTTACATAAATCAAAATCCTACGTGAACACATATCACTTACATAAATCAAAATCCTACGTGAACACCATGGATTATGTCTGCATATTTCTTGCTTCGAGGCATGTGAGTTGCGTCTACATATTTACTGCTTCGAGGCATCTGAATTGAATGACTATAGACATGTATGCCATGGATATAGAGCGATGAAACGAACTCACAGGTGCCTCTACAAATACTAGCGTGGAACCAACAACTGGAGGGGATAGGAAAGAGGAACATAATAGTCCAGAGGAGTAGACTTGTAAATTCAGGTAGATTAGTCAGCTCTAGTCGAATGAAGGACAGAGACATCATCCTGGATGCTCTGGGAATTTGGCAGTTTGGATGCGAACTGTATCTTCCTAAGACTGAAGTTCAAGAAAGATAGGTCGATGCCATGTGGAAGCACCTTGCAGGATAACTCTCATCCGGTCCATTCACTGAACATCAGATAGAGCATGGCAAAATGACACTTCGAATATTAATTCCTTATATAGTTGTACATAAGGTCTTTCAACATGCTGAGTGACGTCGAATGAAGTGGGCAGAGGCAAAAACACACAACAAACTAAAATCAAAATCAAACTGAAGATTTGATATTTCTGATACAAGAACGACTACAATAGATGAAGTGGGCAGAGGCAAGTACACATAACAAACTGAAATCAAACTGAAGATTTGATATTTCTGATACAAGAACGACTACAATAGCTTCTTATTTATAGAGGTTTTTGGAAGGACCTCGAAGATCTAGAGCAGGAAAATATCTGCGAGTGTGGGTGAATATGTTGGAAGTTGATAGAAGTTTTGGTTTTAAATGTGCTTGGTAGAAATTAATTCAACCAACACTCTTCCTAATTTCTAATACTCATTACATCAATATTTACAATACCCAAAGCTTCTCTCAAATACTCAAATTGGTCTTATGAGTTCCCCATTGTTGACCAGTTCCCGAATGAAGTGATATCTAGTGTCTATGTGCTTTTTCCTTTTGTGAAAAACATGATTCTTTGATAGTGCAATGGTGGACTTGTTGTCACAATAGGTTGTAGTAGGCTCCTCTTGCTCATGCATTAGATCCTTCAAGATTCTTCGCATCCAAACTGCTAGACATGCTATTGATGTACCTGCTACATACTCTGCTTTGCTACATACTTTGCTTTTGCTGATGCGATTGTCACTATTTGTTGTTTCTTTGACACCCATGCGACGAATCCTGTTCCAAGATCAAATGCATATCTAGATGTGCTCTTTCTGTCATCAATACTTGGTGCAAAATCACTATCTGTGTATCCAACCAACAGCAAATTATTTGAAGTAGAATACAATATGCTATGACTCATAGTTCCGACAATGTATCTTAATAACCTTTTTCCTTCTTGCCAATGTGAATTCTTTTGTGTATCCATGAATCTAGAAATCAAACTAACTCCATACATTATATCTGGCCTAGTTGTTGTGAGATACATCAAATTTCCAACCAATTTTATGAATATGGTGGAATACAAATCCATCTCATTATGTTCTCTACTTAGTTTTGTGCCAATTGCCACAAGTGTACAAACTATACCGCAATTTATCTTTCTAAACCTCTTTAAAACATCTTTTGCATATTTACTTCGACAAATGAAAATGCCCTTATCATTTTGTGTGACTTCAATGCCAAGAAAATATTTCATTAACGCCAAATCTGTCATCTCAAATTCCTTTTTCATTGTTGATTTAAACATATCAATAGAGAGATTACCTGTATAGATCAAATCATCAACATATAAACAAACAATCAAAATCTGACCTTGTTCGTTGACTTTGGTGTATAGTGTAGGTTCAATAGTGCTTATGCTGAATTCATTTTTTATCATGCACGAATCTATCCTACTATACCATGCTCTTGGTGCTTGCTTCAATCCATAAAGTGCTTTCTTCAACCTGTAAACCTTGTCTTCTTGTCCTTTTACTTCATATCCTGGTGGTTGCTGCACATAGACTTCTTCTTCTAAATATCCATTCAAGAAGGATAATTTGGCATCCATTTGATAAACTTTCCAATTGTGTCGAGCTGCAATAGCTAGTACCATCCTAATTGTGTCAAGTCTTGCTATAGGTGCAAATGTTTCATTGTAATCAACTCCATATTCTTGTGCAAATCCTTTAGCTACTAATCTTGCCTTATATTTGTCAACTTTTCCATTTGCCTTATATTTAGTTTTATAAACCCATTTCACACCCATGCATTCTTTCTCTTTAGGTAAATCAACTAGATCCCATGTATCACTTTTTTCAATAGATGCCATTTTATTATTCATTTCATTAATCCAATGTTCTTCCTTAATTGCATCCTCAAAATATATAAGATTTTGGGTAAACAAAACAAAATTAGATTGCAAATCTATCCTATCTCCTTGATCATATATTTCTTGCAAGATTCTAGTCTTTTTGCCTCTTAATCTTGGTCTTAATGATGCAAGTGTAGGATTTGAGTCATTACTTACTTGTAGACTTTGCTCAACTTGCCTTTGTGAGTTTTCTTCATGTGGAATTCTTAATGGTATTCCTCCTTGCTCATTTGATTGTTTTCCTTGTTCTCCTTGACCTTTTTTTATATGGTATTGTTGTTGTACTTGTAATTGTCTTGTCTATATTGCCATCCCATGATTCTTCCTCTTTGAATACAACATCTCTACTTACAATGATTTTCTTGATTATAGGATTAAACAACTTATATGCCTTAGATTTTTTATCATAACCAATCAAAATGCATTTTTCACTTTTATCATCCAATTTACTCCTTGTTTCTTTAGGCACATGTGCATATGCAATACAACAAAATACTTTAAAATGAGAAACACTATGATGCTTACCACTCCATGCTTGTTGATGAATCATGTCCCTCACAATCTTTGTTGGAATCCCGTTCAATATATAAACTGCACAAGCTACTGCTTCAATCCAATATTCATTAGATAGATTCTTTCCTTTCAACATGCTTCTTTCCATCTCCATTATGGTATGGTTCTTACTTTCTGCAACACCATTTTTTTGAGGTGTATAGCTTGTGGTGAATTGCTTCTTTATTCCATGATACCTGCAATATCCAAAAAACTCATTTGAATTGTATTCTCCTCCTCTATCTGATCTCAATATCTTAATGGATAGGCCACTCCGTTTCTTAACCAATGCCTTGAATTCCTTAAACTTGTCAAATGTTTCAGATTTGTGTTTGAGAAAATAAACCCATGTTTTTATACTATAATCATCAATGAATGTTGGAAAATATATGCTCCCCCCTAATGATGGTGTTTGCATTGGACCACATAAATATATATGCACAATTTCTAAGGGTGCCCAAGCTCTATATGACATTTTTTTTGGAAAACGTTTCCTATGTTGATTGGCCAAAACACAACTTTCACATGAACTTATCGGTGCTTGAATATGTGGTAAACCTCTTACCATTTCCTTTCTTTGCAACAAACACAATCCTTTGAAATTTAAATGACCATACCTCAAGTGCCATACCCATACTTGATCTTGACTTGATGCCTTGAAACTTGCTCCAATTTTCTCCATCATTTCACTTTTCATGCGAAGTGGGAACATTCTGTTGTTTGTCATTTCAACCTTTACAATCACCATTTTACTAGGAGTAATATCAAACATAGTGCATACATTATTTTGAAAAGCAACTCTATAACCCTTTTGAGTAAGTTGTCCCACACTTATGAGATTATGCTTCAAATCAGGTACAAAATAAACATCAGGAATAGTTTTTCTACCACTCTTTGTTATTACAGTAATTGCACCTTTTCCCCTGACTTCTACAATGTTATCATTACCCAATTTATTTTTTGATTTAACTGATGTATCCAAATTCTCAAACAACTCTTTATTTCCAGTCATATGATTGCTACAATCACTATCAAGAAACAAGATGTTACTTTCATTTTCTTGAGCTATATGATATGTAATAAACAATGTCTCAGAACTACTCTCAAAGAAATTTGAATTTTTCTTTCCCATATCTGCTTGTTTCTTTTGGCATTCATTTGCAAAGTGACCATACTTCTTGCAGTAATAACATTGAATATTTGATTTGTCATACCTTTGTGATGCCTGATTGTTATTGCTTCCCCTTGAGATGAAATTCTGATTTCTCTTTCCTCTTGGATCTGTATTCTTTCTTTGTTCTCTTTGAAAATTGTTTCTTCCTCTGAATCTTGGATTTCCTCTTCCTCTGCCTGTGCCAAATGTCATTTGTGTTTTGAATGCATTCTCCAATGAGGTATTGTCATTTCTATTCAACATGTCTTCATAATGTTTTAAGGAACCAACCAACTCATCCATATGATGTGTAGTCAAATCTTTAGATTCCTCAATTACCACAATGATTGCATCAAAATTTCTAGGAAAACTTCTTAAAACCTTTTCTACAACCTTTCGATCTGCTAACTCATCACCATTCTGTCTTATTTGATTAACCAAATCCATAACACAATATGTAAATTGATATATTAAATCATAGTCTTTCATTTGCAAGTTTTCAAATTCTCTTCTAAGTGTTTGGAGTTTGGCAATTTTTACCTTACTAGTGTCTTGATATGCTGTCTCTAGAATGTCCCATGCTTGATTGGCTGTAGTGGTTGGTTTAATCCCTCAAACAACTGAATCAAAAATATTAAAATCTGTTGATACATTGTTGATACATCCATGATGCCATTCTTTAAAAAAAAAAATTAAAAAAATAAAGCCCTAATGATAATCCTTTCAATCCTTTCTGTAAAAACTTTCAACAAAATTTGAGATACACAATAGAACAGACCAACATTCCCACGATGGACAAATAAACATTGCCACATACTTTCCTCCATGCACTAGCTGATGGACAACTCCTTTGCTCTATACACAGACACTTGCTCTTTTATGGTTGACAAAAATCTCCATCGAGGCCCTGAGACCTAGTGACTCGTTTCCCAAGAGACACAATGACTCAGCTTGTTCATTTTCCCTTAAACACAAAACTTCGACTTTAAGCTCTTCTTTACACAACGACTCACAAAATACCACACACACTCTCCTATTCCAGCAATCGACACGGAATTTGGTGGCACTGCAGTTCTCCACTCGGAAGTAGATCGACGACAGTTTTGCAGTCCAACTGCTCTCCTTTAACAACACAATGACTCTTTTTTCAGCGGACGACTCTTCCTGTAAGTTGCGCCCCCTCACGAACTCTGCGTCCTCTTTTCTGGCTCTTGGATCTTTAGCAATTGTTACCCTCGGCTCTGTGGCATAGCGTCTGCTTCTCCTCAACACAATGCATAGGTGGCTCTCAACCTTACGGCTCTGATACCACGATGAAGTGGGCGGAGGCAAAAACACACAACAAACTGAAATCAAATTGAAGACTTGATATTGCCTATACAAAAACGATTACAATAGCCTCTTATTTATAGAGGTCTTTGGAAGATGCCGAAGATTCAGATAGTTCATGGAGCAGGAAAATATCTGCAAGTGTCTGTGGATATGTCGGTAAGTGAACAGTCCGTTAAGGTTTGTAGAAATTTTGGTTTTAAATGTGGTTGTTAGAAATTAATTCAACCAACACTGAGAAACTGTGTATACAATTTTGCATTGTGCTTTCAGCTTCTGTATACAGCCATAACCACCTGTCATGAATATGAAGCATGGATTTTGGATTTTCTCTTTGGTTTCAACCGTTTAGATTTTATGGGTATAAGTATGGAGGTAACTGTTGGATTTTTTTCTTTTTTCAATACCCATATGTGAATGATTGAATGATTTTATATAAATTTTTGTCAAGATATTTTATGATGAATTCTGTGGCAGGGTTTTCCTAGCATCTCCATATTTACTTATCAAAAGCCACGATTTTTCTAACCTCTTCATATCTATTTATCAAAATTTGCAGCACAATTAACAGTTCCACAGGTAGGGTATCCATGAAATTGGTTATTCTTAACCACAGAATATGGAGGTACGTCTGGGAACTCGCTGCTCTGGCATTTACAGATTATAGAGGTACTTAACTTTAACATAAAATCTGGAAAGTTGTTTATTCTTAGTTTCAAACAACGGAATATAGTTCATAATAATACAAATCTACTGCAATGTGACTAAAGCTCAGACTTTATAGTCTAAAAATGTGTATAATACTCTACTAACCCAAACATTATAATAATACAAATCTACTGCACTGTGACTCATACTTTATAGTCTAAAAATGTGTTTAATACTCTACTAACCCAAACATTAACCTTTGTAAGCAGCGTGGAGTAGAACACCCGAGTGATTTTATTCGCATATTTAGCTTTTAGACAGTAAAATACGATCTACAATCAAATAAAAGCAGGACAATATCTTTTATTCATTTTTATTATCCCTTGGAACCTTTGGTTTCTATGTCTCATTAGGAACATGGGATCTACTCTCCCTCATAAACAAAAACACACTGTACTTTATAACATTTTATCTTAATCCTAATCTATTTTTGGCACGACGCAAACAAATTGTCTGATCAGAAATTAGATAATTTATATCAATGAATTCTTAACTAAGAGACGCTTATGCCACTGCTATGAAAAAACGTAAACCATCAGAATAGGGCCTCATCATATAACCTTAACTCTGCTGTTGTCCACGAGGCTAATGAGAGGGATGATCTTCAGATCTGTCCATTTCTTCTTGCACTTGCTTGAATTGGTTTATTATAGTATGGACCGACAATGTATGGAGCATATTTCTTTTTCCAGGAATAATTTAGTGTAAACAATAATATTTTTTTAATTTTCTGAAATTGCCATGTCAATGTACATACCAAATGATACAGTGAAAAAGATGTTTTGCAAGTGTGTCATTACTAATATACTCTGCAACTAAAACCCATTCATCTCCTTCACAACAATACCCTATTAAATTGACCAATCTCTCATGCCGCAGCCGCCCAACTCACCAGGCTTCTTTCTGTATTTAGCCAGAAATAAATGAGCACAAGACAAACTGCAACATACATACACAATTACCTAACTAAGGAATGATAAGTGACATTATAATTCAACTTTACAAAAAGGGCTGAACATTTTAGAGTGAATAGATAGCTCAAAAATTTGTGCACAAGCAGCCCTCCTACTAATGCAATACCTAAAAAGGATACAACAACTCAGTAAAACAATTCCTAAGGAGAACAGAATACATCAAACCATCTGAAAATGAAGACCAGATAATTCAGCATAAGGAATGGAATATATCACAAACTGCTTTGCATCAGGCCAAGCTACTTTGGGAAAAATTTTCATTGCAATCCACCGATTGTTATCCATTCTTCCCTTATAGACAACATTGGGAGCCTTCTCTCCACTTTCAGATACAATATTATCCGAATTGAAGTAATTTGTAGAAGCTTTGAGCTCCTCAAGAGTATACATTGCGAATGGTGGAATAGAGTCAGGTTCATGATCATCTCCATTTTCTGCAACACAAACATTACATCACTTTTTAAATATGGAAGAAAATCTACTCCAAGACCAACAGTCCAGTGTCAAAAAAGCCACACAGTTGCAGTCTTGTTATGTAAGATGTGATTTGATGCACCAAATAAGGCACTAACCTCCAATGACAAAGGAAAACAGTGTGACCATGGTAAAGAACAGGAACAAATGACATTTGCAAAAGCCCTAATATTAATTAGAAGGATGCAGAGTCAACTATCTAAAATAAGTTGACTGTGATAAATCCAGTTCTCGGTAATTCTGAACTTGCTTTCACTCAATTGTGTACAGAATATTGTTCAATTTGGGTCTATACAGTGCATGCATATGATAATAGTAAATACCAGTATTTCATACTGTAGTTTGTTTTGCAAGATAAGAAAGATTACAGAATATTGTTCAATTTGGGTCTATATAATAGAAATGAATGGCATGTGTAGCAGCACCTAACAAGAACAGGAACCTGTTCTTTAGGGCATATAGACCGTGGATAAGATTCTATATGCATGAATCCAGAAGATATGCATTTGATTAGCACTGTCCATATTTATTGAGCTCAATGAATAAAGGAAAGAAATGAAGAGAGCATTTTCTTAAAGAAGTCTTTGTCACGTGCTGGATATTTGATATCTAATCTATATTCAATTTTTAAGATCAAAATGAATTTTAAAAATTTATTTATAAAATTTGTTAAATTGTAAAATTTCATTATCTTACATTTTTATCAACTTTAATTTGAATTTTATCGTAAATATTTGATAAATTATTTATAAAATTTTCAAATTTAAATAAAAATCAAATTTAAAAATATATTTATAAAATTTGAAAAATTATACAATTTCATTATTATATTGATGATTTTTCATAACCAAACTTTGTCAATTACCCAACGGAACAGGGCAGTTTTCTCCATTCCATGTAAATGCTACCTGTAGTAAATTTTAGTTATATTATATTTACAAATGGAAGCTGCAAAAGAACCTGGAATTTTATTTTATATTATATATATATATATATATATATATATATATATATATAGAGGTTATGAAGAGTGGGTGAAATGGTGCTTATGATCTTTATAAATTCAATTTTTTTTTTATAATGCATGATAGGAGCGACCACTGAAAACAATATATTAATGAAAATATGGGAGGTATTGTACACAAAAACATAATACACCAACACATAAGACTCGTTCATGGTTATTTTTATGTATTATTCTTTGGATTTTATTATTTTATGTGTTTTTTATAATGTTTATAATTTTATTTTCGTTTCAATTTAATTTAATGGTTATAGTTTGTTATGTTTGAGGTTTGCATATAACTACGGAAATAAGTTGTTTTCATGAAACTATATTATGTAAATATTCAAATTTAAGGAAATAAATTGTTTTGGATGATACTAAATTAAATGGTCTAAATATTCAATTCAAATATCCAAATGCTTTATTAAATTATTCAAATATTAAATAATATTAAAAAAGAATTAATGAAATTAATCTCGATTATTTTATTATGTCTTATTATATTTAAAAATAATGAAACATGTGTAAATATATTAGTGAGATAAATAAGTATATAATGAATTTTTTAACTATATTATTAATTTTTTTCATCAATTTTATAAAATTAAAAGAAAATGTTTAAATTATAAACTAATTTAAAAAAACACTATTTACTATCTCTTAATAATAATAAAGGTCATCTAGAAAAAAGTTTAAATTATAAAATAATTATATTATTTACTATGTCTTAATATTAATAGAGTTCATAGAGATACACCTTCATAACAATCAATTTTATAGATCTAATATTAAAAAAAAAAAAAGTGCATCTCCTAAACCTTCTTGAAACTTAGTTTGGCTTCTTTGTTGTTGTCTTCATGAACCAAGAGGGGGCAGATCCTCCTCCTCCTCCCTCCCTTAAATCCAATGCCTTTTAGGCCTTGTTTTCTTTGACCTTGAATGCTACCAAACCCAAGATCACTTCATGTTTTGTTAAAAATTCTAAGAATATTAAGAAAGTTTCATTTCCTCCATTTTCTACTTGCCTAAGGCATTGGCTAAAGTGTAGGATAGCCCAGGAAACATCCATTATTCTCATGTTGCAAGAGATTAAATGTGATGATGTATATATGTCCTCAGCCATAAGAAAATCTTAGAGAAACTATGACTCATTAATGGTAAGTTCCATTGGTTTAACAAGAGGGATAACTATACTATGCGATCCCACCAAGGTGAAGATGAATGCTTGTTCAACTCGCCCAATTTCTTGA
>ML814486.1:14287-61074 GCA_009831015.1 Picea engelmannii | reverse complement strand
GTCATCAGAAATGAAAGGAACCTAATGCATATATAAGAAGGTTATAATGATCAAACATGACACATACCATGATACCTTGGACCAATTACCTCATGGAGCAAGAGTCCTCTCCGATGCAAGTCCAAGCTGGTGGTGATGGAAGCTACTGCTACTGACAGGACAAATCTGGCGAAGAATAAGAAAGATGGGTCCTCCAGGACCATGCTCAAGTCGATCCTACTCTCGGTACTCCATGTCTAGGACCTGTGGTCCTCGAGACATGACCTCCTAGTTATCCCTAGATATCGAGGATAACATTTCCTATACTAGTTATTTGTTGAAATAGAAGAGTCTTTGGAGTACATGCCAGTTGTTAAATTTCCTTCTTTAATTAATGTTTTTTGAATTATGGAGAGTGTGCATCTAAAATTTCTATTATACTTACTAGGCATAGTCAAATCACCTGTTTCTGACACATATAGTGTAGAAACTCTAGTGATTACAAATCTCGGTTGATAAATTTATGTTTAGTGATACTTATTATACATATAATTACACCAACATTTTTGCGATGTTGCCAGGGTTTTGTAAATGGTAATAGGTAGTATTTGAATTAGATTGCTTTAATGGTTTTGGATTGGTTTTAAGGACAACCTAAGGGCAGCGAGAATATGATTAGACAAGAGGTAAGAAACTATGCATCCACTTTGGTGGGGTTGCTCCAAAGTTAGGTTATCCTCTCCCTTTCATGACAAAGTGTTTTTCTTTTAATGCAAGTGTGTTTTTCCTTCTTTTATGCAAAAGTGTGTTTTTATTTATGCAAATTTAGTTTTATTTATGATTAGCTAACTTGTACAAACCGATAACCTGGTGACAACAGGGTCCCAATAATGCAAGGAGTTCAAAGTTTGGTGTGGTTTATTTTTGTAAATAGTTTTAATTTGTTAGATTTAAAATTCAGACCTTTGATGATAAATCATTTTTGGGGTGCTGTAAGAACCCCCAAGTACTAATTTGTGTTGCGAGACAGGGATCATCAACCAACTAGAGTAATTCAAGGATGATCAAGAGCTTGAAGAATGTTACTCCAAGAACTTTCTCACATTCTATGGGATATTCGCCTCTCAGGAAGAGCATATCTTGACATCAACCAAGAATTTATTTGTTTCTCCACAAGAAGATTTAGAAGTCCCTTCAGATTCCTCTTGTCAATTTAGAAGAGGAAAAATCGGTAAGTGATGACACAAACTAATCTCCCTAACTTCAAAAAGAAATTAGAACAAAACATGACATAATACAAACTTCTCCTTAGATTTCCATTGTAATGTATACTAGTTCAATGAGGGATAAACGACATACCGTTTAAACATTGTTTGATCCTTGCTAGTGTTGTCCTTGCTCCATCTCAAGGTTTGCAGGATGTTGAACCTGTTGAGAAACACAAACCAAAAAAGAGAGAGCAACGATACATATATTCCAACGAAACCTATGCATAAGATCAAGGAGTTATGCAATAAAAATGGGGACACTTTTATAGGAAAGAAATGTATTACTGTATTATCGATGAAAGTGAAGAATACAACCTATACCTTGATGTTGTAAGGTCCCCCTTCCAATGGCCCTTTTCCTCAACACACACACCTTTTCTCCAATGCTTTTGATGAAGAGTATACACAACCTGACTTGGAAAGCTAAAGAAAAGATATCACAAGTACAATCTTTAGAAAAATTATTCATACATAAGCCAACCTATCCTTTCTCATGAGAGATCCCTCCTTATATAGAGTAAATGGGAAGGGATAAAGGGATTAGGATGATCCCACTAAATTAGAGAAGTGGGTGAGATCCACACTGATCGGAGGCCACCTCATCCTTTCGAAGATTCCATTCTAGAACCTTTGAGAAATTCTTCTTTTTCCTTTGTTTAAACATGGTCGCACCCTAAACATGAGAAACTTGTGACGATGTCGTAGGCAACTATGGTGTAGAATGCGACGATTTGGGATCATCATGCCCTTAACACTGGCAAGGTGTGACAATCTTTCTTGATAGGGTTTTTCAATAAGGAAAAGGTGATTTCATCTCTCAGAGAAAGTCTTATTTCTTTAATAGCCTTCAGGGAATAAGAACATGATCTTTCTTACAATAGGTGATACACATATCATCAGTGGTCATGGGGGTGAAGAAAATAATGTGTAACAGAATGCCCCCCAAAGTATGAAGTTGGAAACATGTGACAACTGAAATACTTTGTAGAGTATGTGTGTCGCGAAAAAGGAGCACATTAGTCGGAAACTTGTCAACAAACAAGCATCAACATAATAACATACCATTTACTGAGGTAGGCATTCCCATACTCAGAATACAAGTGAACCTAAGAATAAGTTTCAAGTGAATCATGGCCACCAATCATACACTGTGGATCCATGTCATTATGACTCAACATAGCCACGAGAAATACACTGTTGATCTATGCTATAAAGACTCAAATTCGAACATAGCCACAAGAAAAAAATGGTGGATCTATGTGTCAATACTGACTCATGAATACTCCATCGCAACATGGATTCATGTGACAGTATCCAGGGTATTCATTTCCATCGTCCGGAAGTACGAATCTATCCATGCGATTACAAGTGTTGGAGTTGAACATGGTAGAAACCACTTGATTACCGATCATTAATGATTACTGTTAACAAGTGCGAGGGAAATCATCATTAATGTCAATGACCCCCAAGGTACTCTAGTACAATCCAACGAATGTGAATTAATGAGCAGAAGTCGAGCACTCGATGGAATTTTCCAATCAAGGGCCAATAATGTAAACCCACTTTAGGAAACGAGGAAACCTGCCATTGAGGCATGTAGGCTCCAAGGTACTAAATAGTTTCTAAGCCAAATTCCCAGATAATGAGTTGAAGTCGATAAGAAAAGACTCATCACAGGAGGTCCTTAATGTATCCCCTATCAATGACACAAAACATGTAACATATTTGAAGTAGATTAGAGCATAAAGTGATTTAGGATTGACTCAGGGAAGGTTGACATGGTAAGATTTTGAGGACTGCAGATGGCCGAATTGAAAGAAGGCTTGTTTCGGTTGAACTTCTCTTGAACATATAAATGACATGACAATTGTCTTGGCAACATTGACTCAAAGAAGACCAATATATAGATTTGTGGATGATCAAATGAGAGACAAATGGATTTCCAAACCCATAAATAATAGTGGAAAGGGGTGTCATGTTCAAGAGCGACTTATTGCCACTAACACGGATACATATATACCTTTCTTTCCCAATTTCCCCCCACTATTTCTAGCGAGTACCTCTTTATTTTTACACAATATTTAGGAGGATAACATATGTTGAACTATAAGCTCATCCTTTTGATGAGTGCCTTGGAGTATTTTTAACGAACCCTAGGAGGGAGTGGTTTAGTCCCATATGGGTCTTTCGATGTTTGTTTTACGAGTCCAAGGAAAGAAAACTCATGGGTTTTTCATATTTAGAGAGTCTGGAAAAAACTCAAAGAAAACACCGAAATGTCCTTTTTTCGCAAAGCAGTCTGATGAGACCGAAAAAGAGATAATCTACCACTCCACAGACATTTTCTTCAAATAATTTAATGGGCGTGAAAAGAACAATATCACTCAGAAATATTTTCATGTTTAGGGAGTTTGAAAAGAGCTTAAAGAGGACTCCAGGGGGGTTCCTTTTTCGTATATCCTTCGCGAGTCTGAAAAAGTGATAAAATTATACTCGGTTACATTCTCATAGATTTACGAGCATGAGAAAGAACAAAGACCATGCTCGACATTTTTTACTGAAAAAACTTAAAAGCAAAAACACATAACAAGCGATAAAAGGGTTGATCCATATCAAAATATCCAGT
The DNA here is from genome assembly GCA_009831015.1 of Picea engelmannii. Taxonomy (NCBI): domain Eukaryota; kingdom Viridiplantae; phylum Streptophyta; class Pinopsida; order Pinales; family Pinaceae; genus Picea; species Picea engelmannii. Next base: position 57,201 of record ML814486.1, on the reverse strand, counting down.
CGCTCGACTTGTATCCTGTAATATTGACACTTTGAAATGTTCATTAGGGTTAACAAAGGTGAAAAATAATTTAATTTTAGGTCAAAAATGGTAAAATAGGTAAATAAGTCAAAAACTAATTCATTTTTACCATTCCATTTGTATTTCACCAAAACTAGTGTCAAAACCCCTGTTTTTACCTGATCTTCAAGCGACGATTTTGACGCAATTCGTGGACTATTTTTTGAGCTGTCTCTATGAGGTTGATGCTCTCCCTTTATTCTCTCTTTCTATAACAAATTTATTCAATTTTATGGTCATTTATGATTTTTATAGACAAATTTCCAAAGGGGAAAGCGCCTCCAAATCATCGCAAGCTCTCTATATCAGGAACTGCAACGATCTGGGATCATCGTGGGGGTTAAAGGGATGAAGTGCGATGATGTCGCACTGTGATAAACCTGTGACCTACGACGACCACAACTCAAAAATAAAAAAGAATAAATGAACTAGGGAAGCCCACAATTTTAGATTTTCAATGAACTAACTGATCCTTAAATGTTCTTTGGCATACTTTCCACAACTCATAATGCTCGAATGGCGGGAAAGAGAATAGGAAGAGGAATATTATATTGCGAGGAATGATCCCAACACAGTTATGTCACTCCGAGAGTGCGACTTGTGTAAGTTCTTCAAAGTGCAGGGAATGAGGGCCCAATTAGTTCTATTAGAGGACTTAGTCCGAATGTGGGATGCGAATGAACAAGTTTTCCATGTTAGGGTACATACACTCACTTTGGATATTGAAGACATCTATTTCTTGACCGTTTTGTCTTGTCGTGGGTCTTTACTTTCATTATCGGAGAACAGGGGAGGAGGTGAGCCAATGAACCACTATGTTGCACAACATTGCATGACTGGTACACATAAATATAGTGGGAAGGTTTGCATAAAGGACATCCTCGACTTATCTTTGAGTACAATACTCTACACCATTACCCGTGTGGAAGGGAGTGCAGCTCCACAAATGGCATTGCAAAATCATTTTCATTATGCCATTGAGTGCATGGAACCTCGAGTATTCAACTGGTGTGAAAGCCTCCTCAAGACTATGAAAAAACAATTGACAAAGTGCAGGATTGGTCAGTTAAAACAATTTGGGTATGGATCAATTTTGGTGTCCTTTTTCCTTGAAAGAGTCCCAGTTTTGCATCTTCAACATGTGGATTGGGGTGTGCCTACTCCACAGGATCCTCATATGAAGAGATGGGTTGACTTGATGGCACGCCATGGTGGCATCCCAACTGTTACATATGGGCCTATCTTCTTCCAATGGTTGAGAGATCAACTCATTATGATTGAGGATTATGCTTATGCTGGGATCAAATTCCACGATGACCCAGACTTAGCATTACTTGAGGGTGCACATTGGGGAGACATAGGCAAAAAATACTTTTTCATTATATATATATTTTTGGAATTTTATTATGAAATTTTTATGTTGTGTATTCGAGACTAATCAAAATCTCTCAAAATGCAGATGTGTCACCTTTCAGATCTCCAGGTTCATCTCCAATCTAGATATGTGGATAGGTAGGTGTAGTGACAGGTCGAGGATTAGTGGCTGAGGATCTCGAGGAGATCAAGCATAACCTCGAGGGATTGACTATGGATATCCCTGACATTACCATAGATGAGTTTCCTCGATGTTACCAACACCATACTGTTGGCGTTTCAACATCTATTGGTCGACTACTCCATCGTGTAGCACGGGAAATAGTTTGTTATCATGAGAAACATCCATGATATATATGTATATGAAGCCACGTGCTTCGATGTTTTGGCCCCAGGACACACGTTTCTGTAACTTTTTGCGTATAATACAAAAAACTTCTACCGACTTACTTGTTTTTATGTGTTTGTGTTTGGATTTATAAATTGCGCAAATTTCTATCTAAAACATAATTGGCTAAAGCATCTGTTAACGTATTTTGATATCTAGGAATGTGTTGATATTTAATTTAATCAAAATTTCTTTCCAAGAGGATAATTCTCAAGTATACCCGTAATAGTGTAGGACTTATGATGGAATAGATGTTTCTTAATTGCAACACGACAAGTTGAGAATTGAGTCGTACAATTAGATGACAGATTCCAAGTGAAATGGCATTAGTCAATAAATCAATGATTGTACTATATTATGAAATGTTATTAGTTGCACGACCCAGACAAATACCACATAGACTGATCAACTTGTCCTTAGGTGCATAGATTTCCCATGCAACAGACGCGAGATTTTGAGTACTATGACTAGCACCATCAGTAAAGGAAATATAAGGTAGTGAGAATGCTGACATATGGAAACCAAGAATAAGGCAAGGTAAGAAGTTTGAGGGAAGAAAAAGAAACAACAAAAATCACACTAGAATATGATACATTAAAGTACAAAGCACTCATGCAAAACATTTTAAGCATAGTACTTGTTTAGGTAAACCTCATTTCTGGGTTCACCCATGGGAATTCCATTGTAATCAACCATCTCGTAAGCCCCTTTCTCTAATACTCGTTTAATGATATAAGGACCATGCCACATGGGCTCGAATTTACCTGCCCCCAACAAGTCACGGTCTTGGTCATAAAGGAGAACCAAATCGCCTTCAGAAAAAACACGAGGTTTAACATGTTTGTCGTATTGAGCCTTAACGTGTTTCTTCTAGGTTTCTATTACTAACGCAACATCACAACGAGTCTCGTCTAATTGAATTAAATACAAAAAGGCATTCTTCTTTGGCTGTGGTGTTGGGGAGAAGTTCGACGACTAGCTTCAGAGACAAAATTTCACATTCAATCGGAAAAATGGATTTGATACCATATACTAATTGGAAAGGCATGAAACCCGTAGTAGACTTAATTGACGTCTGATAGGCCCATAATGCCGAAAAAATCATTGTATTCCAACTTGACTTATGAATCCCTACCATTCGTCAAAGAATAATGGTTAAAAATTTGTTGATTGCTTCAACTTGGCCATTGGCCTGTGGATAATAAGGGGTTCAGTTTTCATGCTATGAACCCAACTTATCAGTTATCTTAGACATCATAAAATTGCAAAAATGGGTTCCATGGTCGATGAAGATGGCTTGAGGAACAACAAACCTAGTGATGATATGATTGTATATGAAAAGTGTTGCAGTTTTCCTGGTGTTATCGAATGTAGGCATCACCTCAACCCACTTAGTGAAATAATCCACAACTACAATGATGTATCCATGCTCCTCGACCGAGTGAGGGTTACATGTCATGAATTCAGTGCCCCATTTAGCAAATGGACCAATGGAAACCACATGATAGAGAGCAACATGATGAGATCAAATTTTATTATTATAGGTTTGACAAGCATGGCATTTCTGGACTGCGAGAATGCAATCCTTGAAAAGTGAATGCCATAAGTAACCAACTCATAACATCTTTTGGGCAGTGGCATACCCATACATATGACTACCACATGCTCCAGAATGACAGTAATTTAGTGCTTTCTTAGCTTCATCATATGTCTTACATCATAGAAACATTGAGTCAATACCATGACGGTAAAGGGTATCACTGAGAATAATATATTGACGGGCTTGATACCTAATACGATGACGATATACACGAGATACATCAGGACAAAAAGTTTGGGTTTGGAGATAAATGATGATGTCTCCATACCATATATTGTCTGAACTAATATCTATCTATCTATATATATATATATATATATATATCAAGAAAATAATATTTTACCACATTTTTCTGTATCAACAGAGGGAAGGTCACATATCAACTCAACAAAGACCAAATATTTATTTAACTTGGGTTTTTCAAACTCCAAATCAAACTTCTGGAGAATCACAATCCATTTGGAGTATTTCCCCCCTAGAAATTGTTGTGTAAGAATATGTTGCATGGGGTTGCAATAAAAAATAATCATGGTCTTCTGCAATAAAATATAGTGACGAAAACATTGGACAACTGCGAAGGCCAGTTTCTCCACATGCATGTATTTGATTTTGGTGGTCGTAAGACTTCGACTTAAATAGTAAATGACATGTTCATATTGCGAATCATCCTCTTGGACTAGAACCATGGCGATGGTATGATCCGAAGAAGCCAAATATAGGAAGTAATGTCGACTGTAATCCAGAGAATATAATAGTGGTGTGCGGGTTAATGAAAGTTTCAAAGCGTCAAACGCTTTGGTATGGTGTCGTCCCACACAAAAGCATGACCCTTCTTAAGAAGTTGAGTGAAATATTTCATCAGTTCGACATAATTAGGAATGAATCATCGTAAAAATTTCACCTTCCCTTGCAAACTTTGGAGTTTGCGTAAGGTAGAAGGAGGAGGAAAATTGATGATTGCTTCAACCTTCAGCGGATCAACTCTGATCCCATGTGTGGAAACGATAAATCCTAGAACTCACCCAAACTCCACAAAAAAACACATTTATGCAGATTCAATCGGATACGGTAATATCGACACCAGAGGAAAATAACTCGTAAGTGTGTTGGGTGATCTTGACGACGCATGGAATGTGCCGGTAAATCATCAAGATAAGGTTGTAAAATATGCTTGATATCGTGAAAGGCATAAGACACAGCTCTTTGAAAAGTTTCACCCGCATTCTTGAGACTAAAAGGGAGTTTATGGTACACAAAGGTACCCCAAGGACAAATAAAGGCGGTTTTGTGTTGATCCATGGGTAAAATATTTATTTGATTATAGCTGAAAAATTTGTCCATCAGAGAGAATATTTCACTTTTGGCATATTCATCAACGATATGGTCAATGAAAGGGGTTGGATAATTATCTTTAGGTAAATCATTATTAATATCCCTATAATCAACACATACACAGATCGCTCCTTGTTTCTTCGTGACCGGAACAAGATTGGAAACCCAATCAGTCAATGCTACAGAGTAAATAAAACTAGCTTTAAGAATTTTTTCAACTTCAAGCTTGATCGCGGTGGCTTTTTGTGGATGAACTGGGTGAATTCGTTATTGAACGGGCTTAACATTAGGGTATTTCTTGATTTCATGTACAACTATATCTGGGTCAATTCCAGGCATTTCTTCGTAACTCCAAGAAAATACATCATGAAATTCTTGGAAAAGGGCCTTGTAAGTTTGAATCTCATCGAGAGAACATGAGGCACCTATGTGAACATTTTCCATAATTCCAGGCTTGATCGAAATATCTAGAGGGATAGTTGGTGAAATATTTCCCAATTTTCCTTCATACAAAACATCACGTATTGGTTCGGAAACCGGAGGGAGATTAATAACTGTGGATGGATTCGAAATCCATTGATAAATATCGATAGTTTCAGGTTCGAGGAAGAGGATGGAGCGATGATGTCCATCATCCAATGGTGTGTATTCCACAGACATAAATGCCATGATTATTTTATCAGTTTGAAATATCATGTGAAATGGATTAGGAGACGTATTAAAGGGAGTGTGAGAAGAAGGAGATGTTGATTGAATAGCGTGATAAGCCAATTCGAACGGACTTAGTGGAATTTGGTCTCCATGATGATGACATTCTTCCAATCTAGGTACTATCCAAGGGTCATATGACTCAGGAATTTCACCAACACTAGTCGAAATCATGTTAATAAAAGCGATAAGAGGAGGAGGAACATCGGGTGGTGGAATGGGGAAATTTCCCATTAACGATGAATCTTTCAAAATGTTGATTAAGGTTGGTTGTCATTGATGTCAACCCTTGAAGAAAGCCCCATAACACAAAGGTTTGGGTATTGGACCTATTACGCCAGTTTGGCCTTTAACCTTATAGCCTTTTCTCCTAGCTACAAATTGTGCAATAACATTTCAACGACTCCAAAATGTTATCGCACAGTTTGTATCTAGGAGAAAAGGCTATAAGGTTAAAGGCCAAATTGGAGTAACAGGAACCAATCTCACCCAATGTCACCACGATGGGAAGGTTCTTTCTTTTTAGGGAGGTTGGGCCCGGGGGAGACGTCCCCGGTGACCTAGGGTTTTGAAGAGGCAAAAGGCTATTAAGACAAAGACAAGTTTTCCCCCTCACAAGTCACCACAAAACAGGTAATCCCAACTAAACAACCAATAACAAAGTAAAATCCCAAAAGAAGTACACCTTCCTGGAACAAAACAACAACAAATTGATATATGCAAGCTTTATTTCAATGGGTTAGTACTTCATGCAAATAGGTGGTTATCTGAGTAATATATACACAATGTGTCAATAAGTGTTGACAAAGTCAATGTTTATCAATAGCAAATAAGATTTATAACACTTCACCAATAAATATTGGAACAATGTGGCATTCAATGTAACCAATCAACACCTTATTCAATTAATTCCCAAACCACCATTCAATTGCTTATGAAACAAAAAGTTGCTGCAACAATGATATAATAGCCAAGGATGACGTCAACACTTAGGGTTAGTAGGTTAGTCTAGGCCAGGGTTAGTGAAATTAGGGTTTTAATTCAAGGTTTGAGAGTGTTGTGATCAAATTCACTTCAAGGCTGGAGGACTTTAGATCAATGCCTTTAGGATACAATGGAGTCGATTTAGTGGAGGACGCAAGGGTTGAAGGAGGATGGATAAGGACTAGAGGGAGGAGTTATGAAGTTCTTGTATGGTAGGGAATTAGAATCAAAACCCTAGGGGAGAGAGGCTCACTTCGGTGTTTCTATAGCAAGGCCTCGTGCTCTCTCCTCCTTCCTTAGGTCAACTTGACAAAAATGACTACCTCAAATGAAGCACAAAATCAAGACAAGAAGGCTTAATGAGGGAGAGTGTTGCTACAGCAAGGCTCTTTCATCAAACCCTAAAAGAAAAATGGCCCTAAGTGTAGATAACCTAGGCCTGGGACGTCTTCTTCCTCTTGAATTCTAAATGGTACGACTAGCAAAGTAGAGGAAGAAAAAGGAGTGTAGCTACAACTAGGCTCTCTTTTTCTTCTTCAATGGCTGAAAGTTTCTCTATTAGGGGATATCAAACAAGGACCTACTTGTGTGCTTGTCACCTAGGGTTTTGATTCAGCAAATTATAAACATATGCAAGAAAATAAGACTACAACCATTCATTTAAGAAGTTTTGGAGAAAAATACTTACAATTCATCAAGAAATAACCATGCAAACCCTAGTTGTAACACCTTCCTTCAAGAGAAACACCATAAAATGCCAAAAAGTCTTCCTTCAACAAGTGTGCCTTCACCAAATTAGCCAAATACCCAATATAGGGCACAAATTTCAGACCTCCTTATGGAGTGAATGAGTGATGATGAAAAAACAAGAGTCAAAATCCCTCATTTATACAAAACCTTGACCTAATTTTACATTTTAGGTCACGTAAAAGGCCGACAAGGCCAAAATATCAAATCATAATGTTTTACATTGAACTTTTGAATCTAAACCCTAATCAAGAAAAAAGGTAAGACGTCACCCCTTTCTAGGATGACGTTAGCCCCTATTAGGGAAAATGTAGCCTCCTAAAGCAAGACGTTAGCTCTCCTTGGGCTCCTCCAAGCTGCCAAACATTTCAACTACCCTGTCCATCTGCCAACATGCTCATGATGATGCCATAAGCCTCCTGGTGACGTCTTAGGCCATCTAGAGCCAATGTCCCATTGAAAAGAGGTCAAACCCCCTAGGTCCAGCTGTGTCGGGGTGCCTCTGGTGGAACTTCCTCTTCTTCTCCAGTGTAAAGTCTCTGATCAACCTCTGCCTTGTCTCTGCCCCCTGATGGGGTCTCAACATCCATCTGGTGGGTTCTTCAGCCCCATTGGAGGTCTGAACTGATCATCTCCCCATGTGTACCGGTCCAAATGGTACCTGTCGATCGAGCATGGTCCTGCACATCAAAGGCTACGCCCTGCATGGGATCATAAATCACAGGGATCATAGAAATGTCAATCACATCTCATCATCAATATTATTAAACATATGCATAAAATCCCTAATACATCAGTTAGAAGCTCAAAGACGTTACAGACGCCTGAAAGACAAGTCTGGAGGAAAAAGACAAGGCACCCTATTGGGCTAGTGTCCACTGGAAGAGGAAAGTTCCCGGAAGAGACCTCATCCAAGCCATGTAAGTGAGGTGATGTGGTCAGGGGATGTACAAGCATGTGGGTGTAATGAGGGCCAAGGATGCAAAAGTGTTACCTGTGGGTGCCTTTGTAGAAGGCGAGTTGTACCTGTCATGGATGCATTTTTTCCAATCCCATTCTTGCCTTTATTATTTTTATTCTTTTTTGCTTTTTCTATTCAATATATAATCAGGGGACACTGCCTTGACATGGTGACAAGAGCTGACAGTGTTACCCACAAGTAATTTCACAGAAATGAGAAGGTTGGCTCATGATGAGACCCCCTTTCCCTTGGCCATGCAACCAAGAGTCACTACCCTGGCGTGGTAACCAACTGGTGGCAATTTCATACTACTAGGTACCCATGAACCTAATAGGCTGGCTCGTGATGAGACCCCCTATCCTCTGGTTAGGTCTTGTTTTATTATTTTTCTGGGTCACTCTTGTTTCTTGCTGAGAAGCCTTTTTATGTCTTTCTCGGGGATCCCTGGGCGAAGCATCTCAAGGTTTATTCTTAGGATTTTATCTTTTACCATCTTTCTTTTACCTTCTGGGCCTTTAGCCCCTTCTTCCCATGAGGTAAGGTGCAGTCCTGAAAATAGGTCAACCCAATGCCCGGACAAGGGGAATGGGATAAGTGAGCAGGAAATAAGATGTAAAAGTGGTACTATGATGGGAGCGGATGATGGCTTTTCAAAAGTCCCCCCAGTGGAAAACCAAAACCTGCAAACACATGCTTTCTAGGGCACCGTATCAATTCCCCCCAAACATGGTCAAGTGGGAAAATGTAAAATCCAAGCAATTGTTAGAGATAAAAGGAATCAGATGCATACATTTAAAGGCTTTAATGATCAAAAGTGACACATACCATGATACCTAGACCGATTACCTCATGGAGAAAGAACCATTTGTGATACAGGACCAAGCCAATGGTGATGTATGCTACTGCTGATGATAAGATAAAGATGATGGAAGAAGAAAAGATGGGCCCTCCAAGGCTATGCTCGTGTCAATCCTTCTCTCAGTACTCCATGTCTAGGACCTGTGGGCCTCAAGACATGATCTCCTAGTTATCCCTGAAAAGTGGGGATAACATGACCCAAGATTGTTTGATGTAAAGATGACTCATTATTGTCTTGTCATGGTTGATAAGAAGTAAATATGGATGAACTCCAAAGTGGTCCCCTTATGGTGAAAGCCCTCATAGGAAGACACTTTGCGGAGTAAGAGAACCCATGCTTAATTGTGGAATAATGAGATGAAGGATAGTGAATTTTTTAGTGAAACTATCCTAGATGGATAGTTCTTGTCATGCCATTTCCAGTGGTATGTGGAATGTCACATAACTCCTCACGGTTAGAGATTTATAACCATATGAAGTTGGAGAACCCCTCATAAGTCTTATAGAATCCCCCAAGGGTCAAAGTGCTTTGCAAAATAAATTATTTTAAATGAAGAAGCCACAAAATAAGGAAAGTGTAAGGCTACATGAAGATTTAAATAAGAGGCAAAGCTCACTCATTAAGGACACACTTGTACATATTGTATATATGTTTTCTTGTGTAAAGCTTCTTGTAAATACTTGTGGATACATCTGAAGTGGCGAACATCTGAGGTAGCATGAAGGGTTGATGGCAAAATTCTCGGATTTACAGAAAACCCTATTTTCTGAGGCATATGCGGGTTGTCTATGTATAGGGTGCATACAATATGTGGGTTTTCTGTGTATAGGGAGCATACATACGCAGGCTAGTTGTGTACAGGGTGAGTACATGTTGGTAAAGCCATGGAAACTTGAGAATATGAAGATGCAAAGGTTATATATTCTGAGATCAATCTCCTAGGAAGGTCTAAAGTGCTCAGATACATCATATCCACCCATTGGTTAAAAAGGTATGTCTTATTTCTATGAATAGTTGGATTTTGATGTATGCATGAGGAATGACAATGGATATTTGAGAATTCTCCCTAGAGAGACTAGTGGCTACATGAGATCTTCTGCATAAGTTAGATCTACAAAAATACAGTGCTGGTATATTTATCATTGATACTTCTTGTTGAGGCACATCTTGCATTTCTTGGTATATGGCTAAGGGTTTTTATGGTACATGGTTGAGATCTTGTATTTGTTGATGTTTTGAGAGGCTGAATATCAGAAAGGGTTTGATGACTAAAATCATGTGAAGGAAAGTATACTTGTTCATGATTTCACACACCTATATGGCACATGACTAGAGAGAGACATGTTTGTCTTGAGTGAATGTTATGTATGAGAATGCATGCACAGGGTACAGTTACAATTTGGATATAGTGACAGGTTACAAATATATGTGAAAGAAGTTACAGAGGGTCAGAAGTTTTCAAGTAAAAGAAAACCCTAATTCTAGAAGGCATACGCAGGCTGCATAACAGTTAGGGAGTGTACATACGCAGGCTTCATAACAGATAGGGCGTGTACATACGCGGGCTGTAGCACTACAGATCGTGTACCTGTTGTATTATTCTAGATACATGTTCAGTTCAGGTACAAATTGATTTCAAGGCAATTATACATATTGGATATAGGTCGATGGTACATGTTGATACAATTGTACAATAGTATATCTCACAGTGATAAGATGAAAGTGGTTCCATCATTCTACTTATACATCAGGGCGGTTGGACGGGGCAAGGACAAGTGGTTGTATCCACCTTTTGGTTGTAGCTGGAGAACATAGGGGGTTGTAGCCTCCTTTTGGTTGTAGCCAGAGAATTGGGGAGTTGGAGCTTCCCTCAATTTGTAGCCTGAGAAAATAGGGGGTTGGAGCCTCCTTCCAGTTGTAGCTGGAAAACAAAGGAAGTTGGTGCTTCCAATGAATGTAATTCTTCAAGACATATAAGAAAAAACATTCTGTGGTTTTCTCCCGATTTGGGTTTCCACGTAAAACACTGGTGTATTGTGTATGTGTGTGATTGTTCATTTCTTATTGCTCATTATTGGATAATAATTCTACATTGATATAACACTTGGATTATTTTGATAAAAAGGATTATAATTATTGCGCTATTACTGATTCACCCCCCCTCTCAATAATCCAACAAAAAATACCCACACCGACATTCTCGTAACTAGGAGGTGTTTTCTGTATGAAAGGAACATTACTAGTGCATGAATCAGAACTAAAAAAGGTGAGTTGATCTACTGTAACAAATTTACCTTGGTGAGGGAAACATATCACATGGAAAAGAGTAGAGACAACTTCTCACATAGCATCAATCCAACTACGTCCAAGTAAGAGGTTGTAATCGAGAGGTGCATCAAACGCTTCAACCTCAACAGTAACTAATTTCCCTTCTAACACAATAGATAATGCAGGAAGTACACCATAAGGTTTAAACCCTGTACCATTAAAATCTTTTAACATGTTATGTGACTTGGCAAGGGTAGGAGAGCCAATGGATTTCCAATAGATGATGGACATTACGCAAGTCGAGTCCCCTTCATCAACAACTGTATGACAAATATTCTTTGTTTCCACAATTACTTGTATTTAAAAAGCTAATTGATGAGGGAGTCTTAGGACGTGATATTCCAAGTCAAATATTATCAAATTCATATCAATAGGATCGATTCCAACAATAGCCTTTAACAATGCCTCTTGTTGAGTAGGACAACTTTGAAGGACTTCGAGAGCCGACATCACAGATGGTTCCTATGCAAGATCTTCTACAATATTGTAGTTTTGAGCTGCACGTGCATGTGGGTTGAATGACGACTTACGAACGACGACCTTGGGAGGTGGACAAATTACTATATCCGGATTAGGTCGTTCGATATGAAGAGGAACATTGGGAGGTGAAGTCGATGTAGGAGGTGGGTTGTCAACCTTCTCTTTAGAAGGAGAATAATATTTGGTTTGAGTAGCAACTGCAACCTTGTCTTTCTTGGAAGTAGTACACATAAGCACGTAAGAACTGGTAGAGGGAGAAGGTTGGTCATGAATAACCAGCTGGGCCCGGTGTTGAGAAGGAAAAGGTTGTGACAAAATGGAAGACGTAGGGGGAGTCCTAGTTCCCTGGAGGAATCGAGTAACTTATTCACGTCTCATAAAATCTTTCGTATAATTGTCCTCACCACAAATAAGGCAAGGATAACAAGGTTTTCTCTTTTCTTTATCATCAAAAGTTGAGTTTTTGGTTTACATGGTGGTTGATTATTATTTTTACCCTCTTTATTTTTACCCTTCCCTTTTTTCTTATTTTGATATTTGTTGATATTCGTAGACTGGACCGTATTTACCTCAGAGGTTTTACCGGGAGAGGCAGCAGGAGGAGTAGCATTTTGTACATTGGTAGTAGTAGGTTTGGGATTGGACTGATTGAATTGTTTTTTCTGAGTCTTTGTATGAAAAGTTCCAATCACACCATCAACAACATGAGATGCTATTGGAAGCATTGGGGTAGGATTTGTAGATGGATGAGGAGTGTCAGGGATCAAGTCATACAATGTGCTTGTTTGAGAATAAACAAGATCCAAATATTGGGCACGACTGATTTCATGTTCTTTAGTGATGACACCCACCAGGGAAACATAACGAGCTATAGGACCGATGAATTATTTTTTGAACCACTCAGCCAATAATTGATCAGGAAGAGGAACTTTTATTAATCGTCGTCTCCTCCTCCACTCATGAATATGATTTGAGATGTGGGTAGAAGAGGATTGTTTAAATGAACTTAAATTTTTTGTTCCTTTCTCATACCGTATCGATAGTTGGTAATGTGTCAAGAAATCCATGGCTAAGGTATTGAAATCATTGAAGAAACCTCTCGACAATTCGATATACCATTTAGCATTCGAACCCATAAGAGTGCATTGGAAAAGATGTAGTCATATGGAGTCATCCATCAAGGAGTTGGATGAACACCAAAGATGAAAAGTCATGGCATGATTGTTTGGATCTTCTCTCAACTGACCATCAAACTTGAGAATGTTTGACGGTAATTTGTAAATGACCAAAAATGAGAATGTAAGATAGGATCATTCAAAATTCTAGAAAAATATGGTAAATCCAAAGTAGCTAGAAATGGAAAATGTCTATTAGCTTGAGGAAACTGGTAATTTTGGGGAGGTAATCTAGTAGGTATACCAGTAGGAACATAAGTTGTTTGAAAATATTAGAGGGTACAATCAAATTTGAATGACGAGGATTTTGAGTCAAATAGCCAACATTAGCATGTTGATTTGGCATGCCACCTTGGAAAGGGGCATTGGATTTAAAAGCTTGACCCCAAGTAGGGTTTACAGTGCTTGGAAAAGGCTGCTCGAGATAAGAGGGTACAAAATAATTTGTTTGAGTAATTTTCTCCCTAGGAAGTTGTTGATTTCCTTGGAAAGGAAAATTCCAAGGTTGGGTTTGTGATTATGCCTAGATTTCCCATAAAATGGATTGTGTCCCCCAACTTGGGGTTGACACCTAGATGAGTATCCTCCAACAGGAAGTTGAAAACTAGAAGTAATAGGATGAATTGTGCCTCCAACCAAATTGGAGCTACTTGGTCTTCCTCCAGGTGGTGGAGGAAGACTAGGCCCTCTGGATAAACCCTGGGTAGGATTAAGAATAAAACCACTAAGAGCATTATACCCAGGTGGAACAAAAATACTAGGTCCTCCAGATGGACCCTGGGTAGGATTAGTAATATAACTACTAAGAGAAATATACCCAGGTGGAAGTGATGGATTCAGTCTAGACGAAAATAGGAGATTAAATTGTTACTGAACTTCCGACAGAAAAATGTGCAACTTGTGGGACTGTGGTAGAGTTAGTAAACTGTCTAGGAAGAATTGTATGTGTAACAACCAACAACTGGTCTGAAATTGTAGAAATATTACTTGGCGTGCCAGTAAAATGATTTGGAGGTACTGTATAAGAAGTAGAAGTAACAGGTACATCTGGTGATGTAGGTTGGTTTGCACTCATACCTAGTTTATCAAAAATATCCCGTCCCAAGGGATTTCTCCACAAAGAACAGACTGGGACTAAACTCAGATTAAAAATTCTTGAAGTTTGAATAGGGGTTCTAAATGCTTCACTAGGAAATGGTGGTTCATCCATGCCGAACTCTACGAAAGGTCTCAAAGGTATTTTAGGATAGTATTCAACAACAACGTCTCCGGAAGAGTTTATTCTGAGAAAAATAGGGTCTCGGGGAACAATCAATAGTGGGTTCATAGTGAGTGATTGTTCGACCAATGGAGTAGAACTCCCAATCTCAGAGGCTTCATCGTTATTGACTACTCCTTCAGGAAAATGACCCTTTGGTGAATTAGGAAGCAAGGGGTGGTATTCTTCTGGCTCTTCCAGAGGCAATCCTTGCATCCTACGTGAATGACGAGGGCCGATGTTGGCCACACCCAATAAAAACGATCTATGGCCAACTAGAGAAGACAAACAACACTCACTAATAAAATCTAGATATCAAGCATACAAACAAACCTTCTTATTTCAAAATCACTAGTTGGTGATGAAATCCAACGTCGCGAGATCAAGACAAGAATGGGCTGGGATAAAGTGGGTGGAAAAGTTACATTGACGACCTGCTTAATGGACTTACACCCTGGTGTAATCTCCCACACATAATCGTGGGTATATCCTCCAAGGATCCCGAGTGAGTTTAGCCAACGTCAATTCCAGGTACCATGAAGACTTTCTCCTCCACAATCACCTCGTGTAAAGACCCTAAAGAGATAGGCTACTAAGGTTACCAATTACGACAATGATTCCTCGGGAAGCAGTGGACAATCCAATATATGCACAAGGGCAGGGTATCTAAGCCCAAAATCTCCTCAAGAAGGCCCGGATGGGGTTTTCTTCTCAAGTGATCCCCAATAATACATTCATTCACTACACTAGGACCAACAAAGAAGGGTTAGTAACTCTGCTGGCCTTAATGCGACCTTGTGATTGACCCCTGTGTTAGAAGGGATTCCCAGGAAAAAATGTAGCAAGTGGATTTAACTCTCCCTATTCACAAGATGCTATTGTTTGTTTTGATGATTTGGAGAGTATTCCTCACAACCTATTCCAAAGCTCTATGCCCTAGCTAATGTTGGTGTACAAGAATTCTAGAAAATAAAAGTTACTAGATAAATTTTAAAATTACACTTAATTTTAATGGTTGTTGTTTTACTCAAAAAGGAAGTAGAGATGAAACTGATGAAGTGCTTGACCTTGACTCAAAAATATGAAAAGAGAGATGAGGTGCAATTATTTTTGTTTGATGAACTCTAATTACATAAGAGAGAAGGTTTTCTTTTTGCCAAAATACAACAGGTTTCAAAATACAATTCCTTTAAACTTTGAACAATCTTAATATCAAACAATCAAGGAAATAAAATTTTCCAATTTTCTCTTTTAAACAAAAGCTAGAATGCAAAAAGTTTTTTGTAAAGACCACGAATAGAAAGATAAGTTTCAATTTTTTTTGTTTTTAATAAAAACATAGATCTGAACAAGGGAAAAGAAAAATCTTTTCAATAAAATGAATGCATTCACAATGCAATTCCCCAAACTTAATTCACAATACAACCAAAAGTGCAAAAGCAAGAAAACTTATTTGTTTAATTAATGAAATCAAAATTTGTTTTCTAATCAACAACAATCAAAAACTCAGAAAGGATCGTTGATAAATTGAATGAAAAACACTCAAGGATGAAACCCAGAGATTATATCCTTGCAATAACAAGTAAAAGATAGAACTTTGAAGCCTATGAGAAAAGACTTTTAGAACTTGAAAAATGATCAAGATCAACTAAAAATTGCAAAGCAAGCTATGAACAATCATTCAATAGAACCACAAATTCACCCCAAGCAATGATAAAGAACTTGGGTAAAGAAAACGATTGTCACTCTAAAATTTTCACAATCGTCGTAGGTCACAGTGTGACACAGTGTAACATTTAGGTATCATCACGGGCGAAAGAAGGACACAGTGCGACGACGTCGCACTGGTTCTCATAGTAGGGTGCAACGAAGACTGAAACTTGAGAAAAAATAAAAATATGATAGGGTTTTTCAGTGAACTTTCAGGACCTGAGAGTCAACATGGATCACCTAGTGACTCAAAGAATGAAAAATCAACAAAAGCAAGAAAGCCAAAAGCAAGAAAGAAGCAAATACCAAAAGATGACGTTCTCAAGTATCATCGCCAATTTTGTTACTGTACAAATCGGTAAGTGCTGACACGAACTAATCTCCCTAACTTCAACAAGAAATTAGAACAAAACATGACATAATACAAACTTCTCCTTAGATTTCCATTGTAATGTATACTAGTTCAATGAGGGATAAACAACATACCATTTAAACGTTGTTTGATCCTTGCTAGTGTTGTCCTTGCTCCATATTAAGGTTTGAGAGATGTTGAACCTGTTGATAAACACAAACCAACAACGAGAGAGAAACGATATATATATTCCAATGAAACCTATGCATAAGATCAAGGAGTTATGCAATAAAAATGGAGACACTTTTATAGGAAAGAAATGTATTACTGTATTATATTGATGAACATGGAGAATACAACCTATTCCTTGATGTTGCAAGGTCCCTTTGAATGACCCTTTACCTCAACACACACACCTTTTCTCCAATTATTTTGATGAAGAGTATACACAACTTGACTTGGAAAGCTAAAGCAAAGCTATCACAAGTACAATCTTCAACATGATTCTTCATACATAAGCCAAACTAGCCTTTCTCATGAGAGATCCCTCCTTATATAGAGTGAAGGGGAAGGGATGAAGGGGTTAGGATGATCCCACTAAACCAGAGAAGCAGGTGAGATCCACACCGATCGGAGGCCACCTCATAAATTTGAATATTCCATTCTAGAACCTTCAAGAAATTCCTCTTTTTCCTTCGTTTAAACATCGTCACAGCCTAAACATGAGCAACCTGCGATGAGGTCCCATGCCACTGTGGTAAAACATGCGATGATTTCAGATCGTCACACCCTTAACATTGGCAAGGTGTGACAATCTTTCTTGATAGGGTTTTTCTATAAGGAAAAGGTGATTTCATCTCTCAGAGAAAGTATTATTTCTTCAATATCCTTTAGGGAATAGGAAAATGATCTTTATTACAATATGCAATAAACATATCATCAATGGTCACAGGGGTGAATAAAATAATGTGTAACAACAAGGCACCATTTCAATTATTCCTTGTTCAAGATATATTTGTTAAAATTTTTCGACATATTCTAACCATAATAAATATAGATTAAAATCAAACGCTTCACCGCCTAACCATAGTTGTTTTTGTTCACATATTCACCTGAGGTCATAGTTCTTGAGGTTATAGTTTTTTGTCATAGTTCCCGAGGTAAAAGTTTCTCAATTCATAGTTCATGAAGTCATAGTTCCAGAGGTCATAGTTCCTAAGGTCATAAATGAACTATGACTAGAAGAACTTTAACCTAAGGAACTTTGACCTCAAGAACTTTGACTTCCATAAATGTGCATATACAAAAGTGGCCAACTTCTGTATATGCGCATATACGGAAGAAACCTTCTGTAAATACACATATATGAAAGTGGATGACTTCCATAAATGCACATATATGAAAGTTTTCTTATGTAAATGCACATATACGGAAGCACTTTCGTATATGGACATTTATGTTCAAATCCACATTCTGTAAATGCGCATATATGGAATCACTTCCATATATGTGCATATACATATATGAAAGTGGACGAATTCCATAAATGCACATATATGGAAGTATGCTTCTATAAATGCACATATATGAAATCAGTTCCGTATATGCACATTTATGTTCAAATCCTCCTTTTGTAAATGCGCATATATGGAAGCACTTCCATATATGCGCATATACAAAAGTTTCCTTCTATATATGTGCATATACAAAAAAAAGACTTTTGTATACGTGCATATATGGAAGAACTTCCATATATGAACATATACAAAAGTCACCTTCTATATATGCGCATATACAGAAGCCAACTTCCATGAATGCGCATATATGGAAGCTGGCTTCCACAAATGCACATATATGGCAGTTGGATTTCATGAATGTGCATATATGGAAGCTCGCTTCTATAAATGCACATATATGGA
Source organism: Picea engelmannii (assembly GCA_009831015.1). NCBI lineage: Eukaryota > Viridiplantae > Streptophyta > Pinopsida > Pinales > Pinaceae > Picea > Picea engelmannii. Next base: position 38,966 of record ML814486.1, on the reverse strand, counting down.
ATTCAACTTCTGTATATGTGCATATATGGAAGTGATTCCATAAATTTTCATTTACAGAAGATGACTTTTGTATATGAAACTTTCATATATGCACATATACGGAAGTGGTCGGCTTCTGTATATGCATAGATATGGAAGCCAACTTCCATGAATGAATATATACAAAAACACTTCCATATATGCACATTTACAGAATCCCCCTTCTGTAAATGTGCATATACATAAACACTTTCGTATATGCGCATTTACAGAAGCCACCTTCCATAAATTAACATATACGAAAGTGGTTGGCTTCCGTATATGCACACATACAAAATCCGAATTCTGTGAATATGCATATGCAAAAGAACTTCCGTATATGTACATTTCAGAAGCCACTTTCCATAAATGTGTGTATACAGAAGCACTTATGTATATGCACATATACAGAATCCACCTTTCGTATATGTGTAGATACATAATCCTTCTTGGTTGTTTGTAGGGCTGATGGGATGATATTTCACTTGCCAATTATTTGAAGACACAGGGGTGAAATCATGAAGGTGGGTAACACTTTTGTGAGAATCGGGTCTCCAAAATTCGTAGAGACCTTTTTTTGGACAAACTAATACTTATTTCGACTGAAAGTCCTATTTTTTCGGCCAAAATATGTTTCGATTGAGCCTTTGAACATCAAATCGAATGGTACTATGACGATGCCCTCGATTTTCGTGTACAATTTTAGTCGAGCATTTTTTTTCTTCATCCGGTAACATCTTTTCAACCGAAAGATATTTTGGTTGACATAATATTTTGACCAAAAAAACCTTTCGGCTGAAAGAACCTTTCAGCCGAAAAAAGGTTTATATATTACCCGCACATCGCACCTGTCACAGTTTTCCAGAATTGTTTGTTAGTTGATAGCGCTAGGTGATAGTGTTTGGTGTTGGCGATAGCACTAGGTGATAGTGTTTGGTGTTGGTGATAGTGTTTCATGTCGTTGTTGCGGGAGGGTGGACGGGCGAACGTTGGTGCTGCAGGCGTTCGGTCCAGGTACATTTAGAGTAGTAAATTTAATTTTAAATTGTTAGTTAAAATTTAGATTTTAGATTTTAAAATTGTTAGTTACAATTTAGATTTTAAATTTATGTATAGATTGTTGAAAGGACCGTATTCGGCCCTGTCCATGTACAGGGACAGGCCCGAATTCGGTCATGTCCCTGTACATGGACATGGCTGAATATGGCCCTGTCAACAATCTATACATAAATTTAAAATCTATACAGGTACATTTAGAGTAGTAAATTTAATTTGAAGTTGTTAGTTAACTAAATTATTAGTTAAAATTTATATTTTATATTTTAAAATTGTTAGTTACAATTTAGATTTTAAATTTATGTATAGATTGTGGACAGGGCCGTATTCAGCCCTGTCCATGTACAGGGACAAGCCCGAATTCGGGCTTGTCCCTATACATGGACAGGGTCATTCCCTATGAACGTTATTTGATTACATAGAATACATGCTTAGTGTTGAACAAAGTAGTATCACACAATTCATTATCTTAATGAACATGCTTACTATAGCTATAGTGTACAAAGAATCACATCATATGGGAATAGTTCTATCCTATGCTTATTTTAAATATTAGTATACATAACTCTTATACCACCCTCTATACAAAACAATAATGTGTATCTTGTATATATAATCAATGTTATTACTTTACCTGGTTACAATTGATGATCGGTGTGTCCTATGTTATGGAATTGAACCATAGATAATTTGAGCTTTGTTTCCTATGTTATGATAAGCTAAGCTTGTTTTGTATATCATATTATATAAAAGTAATGCACTTGTATAATCTGTGTCATCATCGTTTCAGCTCCAACTAAGCAACTTAGATATGATCAGGGTAATTAAGTATGATTAAACTAATAATGTTATGCTTGTACTATTAGCAATATACATTACCTGTAATTATGACTCAATCTACTATGTTCCCCTATTCAACTAGTAATCCAATAGTGTTTGCTAATCACAACCATTTCTCTTTCTCGAACCATGTTGATTTCCTATAATCTATAGGGTAAGTAACTACCTCATAACCAAACTGATATGTATCCCTTGTTCAACCCTATGCTTTGATCTCGTATGAGATGAGTTATAAGTAAACACCAAATATGGAGAGCACAATGATTGCCATTATATCAATAACAATGAGATGTAACTAAGCTTATATCTTTCTTTCACCCTTGTTATGTACTAGTTAAAATGATCAAACACACTTGTTCTCTAAGCAATTATACTAATCTGCTTACTATGTTCTTACTACTATACCTCATACTCCAATACCAACTTATGGAAAACAATACTGTAATCATTATACTATATGTGATTAATAGTACATAATATCTGTAATTATGCTAGTTTCACTAAACAATGATTAGGTCTCATAAGTAGATGCATAATAGCTAAGTATACCATATCTGCTTTGAAAATCATGGGTTTGATTCATAAGATGTGTTATGGATATAGAGTATATTGCAAGGAGTGTATTGCTTGTACTATAATTACCTTAAGTTACATTGAGCTTATGTAAAAATGGTGTACATAATAGGTAAAGAGCTATGTGTTATAAATAGGTCCATAGGGTTACTGTTAACCTTTTTTATGCAGATGTAATGTATATATTCTAGATTATTATGAAAACACTTATTTGATAATCAACTTCATAATGATTACAACTTACATATCACAGATTTTAGATTTTAGATTAAATATTTTAGATTTTAGATTTTAGTATTAAATTGTTAGTTAGATTTTAGATTTTAGATTTTATAGTCTTAGACTGTTGACAGGGCCGTATTCGACCCTGTACATGGACATGTCAATTTGGGCCTATCCCTGTATATGGATAGGGCCAAATATATCCATGTCCATGTATAGGGACAGGCCAAAATTTGGGTTTGTCCCTGTACATGGACATGGCCAAATATCTTAAGCATTGCATGCTTGTTGTATCTGTCTCTGCATTGCTTAGATAATAAATTTAATTTTTATGATTTAAATGGTTAGTCTTAGTATCAAATTGTTAGTTAGATTTTATATTTTATAGTGTTAGAGTGTTGACAAGGTCGTATTCGGACTTCTCCATGTACATGGAAATGCCCGAATTTCGACTTGTCCATGTACATGGATAGAGCCGAATATGGACCTGTCCCTGTACATGGATAGGGTCGAATATGGCCCTATCCATGTACAAGGACATGCCCTAATTCAGGCCTGAAATGTACATGGATTGGGCTAAATATGGCCATGTCCATGTACAGGGACTGGCCCGAATTCGGCCCTGTCCATGTACATGGACTGGCCTGAATTCGACCCTGTCCATGTATAGAGACAGGATCAAATTCGAGCCTTTCCCTATACATGGATTGGGCCATATTTGGCCCTGTCCATATAAAGGGACGGGCTCAAATTCGAGCATGTCCCTGTACATGGACAAGGCCAAATATGGCCTTGGCCATGTACAGGGACTGACCCGAATTCGAGCCTGTCCCTGTACATGGACAAGGCTGAATATGGCCCTATCCATATACAAAGACAGGACTGAATTAGGGACTGTCCTTGTACATGGACAAGGCTGAATATGGCCCTATCCATGTACAAAGACATGCCCGAATGATACCATACATTACGAGAATTATACCTCGAAAGAGTAAATACTGTTACATCATAGTCAGAGTGTAATCAGTTTATATTTTAATCAGTTAAATCTCAAATAGAGTTTTGGTTTTGGCATTAATTTTATATGTGTTTATGCACCAGTAGAGTATATTGTTATTGTTTATAAAATTCAGTTTATATTTTAATCAGTTTAATCTAAAATAGAGTTTTGGTTTTGGCATTAATTATATATATGTTTATGCAAGCGCATAGTTTATTGTTATTTTTTATAAAATTCAGTTTATATGTTAATTAGTTTATATGAATGCAATCCTGACCCATATATTTTTAGGAGGCGACATCCATGTACTGTAAACAATAATACTGTTCCATTTTAGTATGTTACTTTATCTTCAAAATAAATTCATTTGAATAAAAAATATATAAATGTAATCCTTGCCTATATATTTGGGAGGCTACATCCATGTACAAACCAAACTTAATTTTCCACAATATGAACAATATAGGATGGAGACAATACCTCCTATAAAATAATAATTTATGAATACAATAGGATGCAAACACAACAGAGTAAAAAAAAATACACAACAACACTAATCCATATGAATATCGGTGGCCACCCACCTTTTCTAACTAGCTCAAAACAATTTTCTAGCAATTTTGGCAATTTACTATTTTTAGTAGGTTTTAACTTCCGGGGCCATTTTGAGGACCTAAACGAAGGTTTTTCAGGAATGACCCAACTCAATGATCTCCTACGACATGATTGAGGCCCCAAAATGAATATCCTCGATGATACCTTTCCAACGGGCTATCATGCACCTAAAACGAAGATCGTATGCAAAAGTTACGACCCCGAGAAGTTGATGCACTAACTTACCCAAACGGGGCCCACATGACTTTTGATGCTTCATCTCCTAGGGTTAGGCTTTTGGATGTCTAGGACTTTTGGAATTCCTTTTTATTCTAAAAAGGCCTTCAGAGCCTCATTGTAATCATCTTCTTGTGAATGTGAGTAGACGTCACATCTCTTCTCAGAGATAAGTGCCACCATTCTAGTGAGTCTTTCACTCTGTATTTTTATAGTCTCAATACATTTCTTTCATTAATAGAAATCATGTATTAGTGTATATCTGTGTTTATGCTTGCATATTGATACATTTATGTTATATTATTGAATATCTGGATATCTCTGTGCATTTCTTTATTATATCTCCGTTCTCATTTCGTGCCGAAAACAATCTAGATCAATGGTATCAGAGCAGGCTGCTCTTGATCATTTTTTTCAGTGCATGTCCCCGACAAGGTCTGAGTATAGCAAGTTGGGTCTCAAGCTTGTCTCTCTTGAATACAATCGCTCTCGCACACCCAAGAAACCCTCAATGGCAGAAGAAAATAAAAACGACGGAGCAGATGATCCTATCAGTCTGTTGCTTGAGAAAGCTCTCACACAACAGAGGGACGAAATGACAGAGAATTTTTCCCACATCCTTCAAATCCTGCTGATAGCAACAGGTGCATCTTCATCAAGATATCACTTTGGAGGCACCTTTCCTTTCAAGGTACAAGTCAATTTTGATATTCATGTATTTGAAGGACAGATAGATGCAGAAGCCCTAGACAAATGGCTAAATCTTCTAGAAGGTTATTTCTCTGTTCACAATTTTTTCAACAGAGAAAAGATCACCTTGGCACTTATTAAAGCTCTTCCCCATGTCAAAAATTGGTGGGAAACTTACTGGGAGAAAAGTTCCACAGTGGAATTTGGAATATATGGGGTCGAGCCCACTTGGGATTTTTTTGTGGATGCGGTAAAGGAACAGTATTAACCTGTTGAAAACTATGAGGACCAATACATGAGATGGACCACACTGCGACAAGAGAGGGGCCAAGCAGTTCCAGATTTCACCAATACCTTTCATACCTTGTGTGCCAAGTTGGGTATCAAAGACTCTGAATGACATTGGTTCTGAAATATCGTGGGGATCTACACAAATACATCCAAACTGAAATGGATTTTCTGGACATCTCATCACTCAGTGCTGCTTGTCGATATGCTATTAAAATCGAGAAGAAATTTAAGCACCAGAACAAACAGGAGTTCGGGTCTGCAAATCCGCAAAAACCAAAGTATGACAAAGAAAACCCTAACAAATAGTCTCCCGAAAACCAGTCCAAGTCACATGAAAAGAAGGGTCACGGGAAGACAAAGAAGGACACCGAAAAATAGTGTGATTTCCACAAAATCCCCTGGCACAACACCGATGAATGTCACTCAAAATAGTCATTGGTGGATGAGATCAAAGACAAGGAGCCGAACCCTGATTCAGAATCTGATTCTGAAAATACTGGTAAAGGACAGATCATTGACGCAGACCCCACTTCTATTGTCGCGACCACAAAAATTCAACCAGAAGAACCAACAGATCCCGAAGAGGGGGAACAAATTTTTCATTCACATATGTGGGTAAAGGGGATCCCGCTGCATTTTATTGTTGATAGCGGAAGCCAGAAGAACCTCATCTCTGCAGAGGTCATCAAACAGTTGGGATTGTCAAAAACACCACACCCGCAGCCATACAACATCGGGTGGCTTTGCCAAGGACAATATCTCCATGTTAGCCAACAATGTCAATTGTCATATGACATCCAACCCTTCAAGGATGAGGTATTATGTGATGTTGCCCCACTGGATGTCTGTGATGTTCTCTTGGGCCAACCTATATGTGGAAGCACCATGCTGTTTATGAGTCTCGACCCCGTAGTGCCATTGTTTCTTTGGGGGGTCATCTCTACAAAATACTAGAGGTAGTTCTGACTACTATTCCACCTAAAAAGTGCCGCAAGGTAGTATCTCATACTGCAAAATTCAGCTTCTTCACAATCTATTCAAAAGGGGAACAGAAGGACACTACAACCACTATAACCTCGCCCCAAGCACCTTCTATCCAACATAAGCAGGTCGACAAGGTTGCAACAAAGCATAAAGATTCCTTATGCACACTGTCCTCTCATGTATCTCGACTTGTTGAACAACCTAAACCTCAACAGGTTCATGACAAACTTCTATAAACTGAGCAACGCGACGTATCCAACAAGGCAAGTAGCTCACCAAGATGCAGATTCAACAAACAATTTTCCCTCTCCCCTGGGAAATCAACGAAATGGAGACCATTACTTCCTAAGGAGGGAGGATTGATCCAGATGGATATCGGTGGCCACCCACCTTTTCCAACTGGCTCAAAATAGTTTTCTGGCAATTTTGGCAATTTACTATTTTTAGCAGGTTTTAACTTCTGGGGCCATTTTGAGGACATAAATGAAGGTTTTTCAGGATTGACCCAACTCAATGATATATTGCGAGATGATTGAGGCCCCAAAATTAATCTCCTTGACGATACCTTTCTAATGGGCTATCATGCGCCTAAAACGAAGATCGTATGCAAAAGTTACGACCCCAGGAAGCTGATGCACTAACTTACCCAAACGGGGCCCACATGACTTTTGACGCTTCATCTCCTAGGGTTAGGTTTTTGGATGTCTAGGACTTTTGGAACTCCTGTTTATTGTAAAAATTCTTTCAGAGCCTCATTGTAATCATGTTCTTGCGAATGCGAGTAACCGTCACATCTCTTCTCAAGGATAAGATGCCACCATTCTAGCGAGTCTTTCACTCTGTATTTTTACAGTCTCTGTACATTTCTTTCATTAATAGAAATTGTGTATTACTATATATCTGTGTTTATGGTTGCATATATGATACATTTTTGTTATATTATTGAATATCTGTGATATCTCTGTGCATTTCTTTATTATATCTCCTCTCTCATTTCGTGGCGAAAAATAATCTGGATCAGTGGTATCAGAGCAGGCTGCTCTTGGTCATTTTTTTTAGTGCATGTCCCCAACAAGGTCCGAGTATAGCAAGTTGGGTCTCAATATTTTCTCTCTTGAAGACAATCTCTCTCGCACACCCAAGAAACCCTCAATGGCAGAAGAAAATAAAAACGATGGAGCAGACGATCCTATCAATCTGTTGCTTGAGCAAGCTCTCACGCGACAGAGGGACGAAATGATGGAGATTTTTTCCCACATCCTTCAACACCTGTCGATAGCAACAAGCACATATTCATCAAGCGACCACTTTGGAGGCACCTCGCCTTTCAAGGTACAAGTCAATTTTGATATTCATGTATTTGAAGGACAGATATATGCAGAAGCCCTAGACAAATGGCTAAATCTTATAGAAGGTTATTTCTTTGTTCACAATTTTTCCGATAAAGAAAAGATCACCTTCGTACTTCTTAAATCTTTTTACCATGTCAAAAATTGGTGGGAAACTTACTGGGAGAAAAGTCACACAGAGGAATCTGGAATATATGGGGCCGAGCCCACTTGGGGATTTTTTTGTGGATAAGGTAAAGGAACAATATTGCCCTATTGGAAACTATGAGGACCAATACATGAGATGGACCACACTACGGCAAGAGAGGGACCAAGTAGTTTTGGATTTCACCAATACCTTCCATACCTTGCACACCAAGCTGGGTATCAAAGACTCTGAACGACATTTGGTTTTGAAATACTGTGGGGCTCTACATAAATACATCCAAACTGAAATATATTTTCTGGACATCTCATCACTCGGTGCTGCTTATCGATATGCTGTTAAAATCGAGTAGAAATTTAAGCACCAGAAAAAATGAGAGTTCAGGTTTGCAAATCTGCAACAACCAAAGTATGACAAAGACAACCCTAACAAACAGTCTCCCGAAAACCAGTCCAAGCCACAGGAAAAGAAGGGTCACGGGAAGACAAAGGACACCGGAAAATGGTGTGATTTCCACAAAAGCCCCTGGCACAACACTAATGAATGTCGCTCAAAACAATCATTGGTGGTCGAGATCAAAGACAAGGAGACGGACCCTGATTCAGAATTTGATTTTGAAAATACTGGTAAATGATAGATCATTGACGCAGACCCCACTGCTATTGTCGCGACTGCAATAATTCAACCAGAAGGACCAAAAAATCCTAAAGAGGGGGAGCACCTTTTTCATTCACAGATGTGGGTGAAGGGGACCTCGCTGCATTTTATTGTTGATAGCGGAAGCCAAGAGAACCTCATCTCAGTAGAGGTCATCAAACAATTGGGATTGTCGACAACACCACACCTGCAACCATACAACATCGGGTGGCTTTGTCAAGGACAAGATCTTCGTGTTAGCCAACAACGTCGATTGTCATACGACATCCAACCCTTCAAGGATGAGGTATTATGTGATGTTGCCCCGCTGTATGTTTGTGATGTTCTCTTGGGCCAACCATATATGTGGAAGCGCCATACTGTTTATGAGTCTCGACCCTGCAGTCTCATTGTTTCTCTGGGGGGGTCATCTCTATAGAATACCAGAGGTAGTTCCGACTACTGTTCCACCTAAAAAGTGTCACAAGGTAGTATCTCATACTACAAAATTCAGCTTCTTCACAATCTGTTCAAAAAGGGAACAGAAGGACACTGCAACCACTATAGCCTCGCCCCAAGCACCTTCTATCCAATAGAAGCAGGTTGACAAGGTTGCAGCAAAGCGTAAAGATTCCTTCCGCACACTGTCCTCTCATGTATCTTGACTTGTTGAACAACCTAAACCTCAACAGTTTTGTAACAGACTTCCACAAACTGAGCAGTGCGATGTATCCAACAAGACAAGCAGCTCACCAAGATGCAGATTCAACAAATGCTTTTCCCTCTCCCCCAATAATTCAACGCAATGGAGACCATTTCTTTCTAAGGATGGAGGATTGATCCAAATGGATATCGGTGGCCACCCACCTTTTCCAACTGGCTCAAAACAGTTTTCTGGCAATTTTGGCAATTTACTATTTTTAGTAGGTTTTAACTTCCGGGGCCATTTTGAGGACCTAAACCAAGGTTTTTCGTCATTGAACCAACTCAATGATATCCTATGGAATGATTAAGGCCCCAAAATGAATATTCTCGATGATACCTTTTCAACAGGCTATCATGCGCCTAAAACAAAGATTGTATGCAAAAGTTACGACCCCGGGAAGTTGATGCACTAACTTACCCAAACGGGGCCCACATGACTTTTGACGCTTCATCTCCTAGGGTTAGGTTTTTGGATGTCTAGGACTTTTGGTATTCTTGTTTATTATAAAAAGGCCTTCAGAGCCTCATTGTAATTATGTTCTTGTGAATGCGAGTAGCCGTCACATCTCTTCTTAGAGATAAGCTGCCACCATTCTAGCGAGTCTTTCACTCTGTATTTTTACAGTCTTTGTACATTTCTTTCATTAATAGAAATAGTGTATTACTATATATATGTGTTTATGGTTGCATCTCTGATACATTTCTGTTATATTATTGAATATCTGCGATATCTTTGTGCATTTCTTTATTATATCTCCGCTCTCATTTCGTGCCGAAAATAATCCTGATCAAACACCTAGACCATATCAGACACACACAAGTAGAGGTATCATATGCCTATCGAATGGGATGTCAGGGATAAATTTGACCATGTCCATGTAAAAGGATAGGATCGAATTCGGGCCTGTCCCTGTACATGGATGTGGTTGAATATGGCCCTGTCCATGTATAGGGACATGCTCAAATTTGGTCTTGTCCTTGTACATGGACATGGAATAATATGGCCCTGTCCATGTACAAAGATGGGCATGAATTTGGGCCTATCCCTGTACATTGACAAGGCCATATTCTAGTTGATGTTAGTGCCGAGGGAGGGTGGATGTTGGTGCTGTGGGTGTTTAGTTTAGAATAATTTTAAATTTTATGATTTAAATAGTTAATGTTAGTATTAAATTGTTAGTGCTATTCATGCAAATGAAAAACAAATACAAACAAGTAGCCAACCAACCAACCAACGACAACAACAACACCTAGACCATATTAGACACATACAAGTAGAGGTATCATCTACTTATCGGATGGGATGACAAGGTCGAATATGGCGTTGTCCATGTACAGGGACAGACTCAAATCCAGGCTTGTCCCTGTACATGGATAGGGTCGTATTCGGCCTTGTCCATGTACAAAGACATGACCAAATTTAGGATTGTCCCTGTACATGGACAGGGCCATGTTCAGCCCTACAGGCGGGTGATCCAGGTAATGTTTAGTTTGAAATTGTTATACTATTAGTTTTACTAGTTTAGAAGGTTGATGGGGCCGTATTCGACCATGTCCATATACAGGGATAGGCCTGAATTTCTTCGAATTGCATGATATTCACATGATTAAAATTGAGAAAGACTCTCAAGGGCCCTAATGAAATTCAAAATAATATTTAGAGGGTGCTATTCCCAACAACTGCTCAAAAGATACAAAATAGTTATAACTTAGTATGTGTTTAGGCAATTTCTCTCCCTCCCCCAAAACACTAGTTTATGGATCCTTCATATAAATATAGTTGCATGCAATTAATTCCTACTAAGTCAACTTAGGGATTATGGTTTACCAAATTGTGTTTTTCTATGAAATGAATAGTTGTCATAGCACCACATAAGAATGAGTACAAAAAAAGAGAGAATTTAAAACAATAAGGACAATTGTATTGCTAATTAAATGGCATCTATATCTGTAACATTCCGCTCTTGCGCGCATTGAGCGAACTTATTCTTTGAGGACACTTGCGTGAAAGTGATTTGGGTTATTATACTATTGACAGTTTTGATAAGTATTCATTGATGATATTTTGATCTACTCTCGGACAATGGAGGAGCATGACCAACACTTGCGCTTGGTACTACAGTGTCTGCGAGAGAACAATTTGTATGGGAAATTTTCTAAATGCTTGTTTTATCAATCGAAGATTCACTACTTAGGGCATGTCATCTCCGATGAAGGTATCTTCATGGATCCAACAAAGGTCGAGGGTATTATGGAATGGCCTACACTGACGAATGTCCTTGAAGCGCGTAGCCTCATGGGTTTAGCGAGATACTATCAACAATTCATCGAGGGTTTTTCAAATATAGCAAATCCGATCACGAAATTGCAGAAGAAGAACAAGAAGTTTGTTTGGACCGAGAAATGCATGGAAGCATTTCGGAGGCTCAAGGAGCTGCTGATGAAAACATCGATACTAAAGGTCCCTAACATGGACGTTGACTTCTTGGTATGCACTAACACATCCAAGGAAGGCTTAGGAAAAGTCTTGATGCAAGACAATTGAGTGATCACTTACATCTCGAGAAAGTTGAGACGACATGAGGAGAACTATGCAATGCATGATTTGGATTTGTTAGCCATTGTTTATGCCTTGAGAGTTTGGAGACACTACCTTATTGGACGAAAATTCGAACTAAAAATGGACCACTGTGGACTACAACACATCTTTACACAAAGTGACTTGAACACGTGACAACGACGTTGGTCAGAATTTCTTAGCGAGTATGATTTCAAGATTACTTACATAAAAGGGACAGTGAACAGAGTGGTGGATGCATTGACTTGGAGACCACACATCTTTTCGGTGATGCCTCTTCATATGAATATACGTGGAAAGATTCTAACTTTACAACACGACGATGACTGGTACAAAGAGGTCAAGGATTTTATCGTACAAAACACAATGATGGTACCAAAATTTGAAGGATTTACTATGGACAATGACAAATTATTGAGATTTAAAGGTCAAATTTACGTACCGCCCAACAATGAGTTGAGGAGTTTGATCCTAAATGAGGCTCACAGAGCAATGTTTATGGCTCACCCGGGAGTCACGAAGATGAGGGCAGACCTTAAACCCTTATTCTTATGGAAAGGAATGAAGGAAGACATAGTCAACTATGTGGAAATATGTCTAGAATGTCAGCAGGCGAAGGCTGAACATAGACATCTAACAGGATTACTACAACCACATGCTATTCCAAAATCGAAATGGGAGGTCATTTCGATGGATTTCATTGTTGGATTGCCACTGACGGCAAGGAGACATGACTCAATTTTTGTGGTAGTCGACACTCTGATGAAGAGTGCTCATTTTATTCTTGTGCGTACATATCAGAAACCTGAAATAGCTAGAGTTTTCATCAGTGAGATTGTGAGGCTGCATGGCATGCCTAAGAGGATTATATATGATAGAGGATCAGTGTTTACAGGACAATTTTGGACTAGTTTCCAAGAGGCCTATGGAACCCACCTTAACTTTAGTACCGCATATCACTCAGAGACAGACGAGCAGACCGAACGAACAAACCAAATCTTGGAGGACATGTTGCGTATGTACGTTATGGACCAACATAAGCATTGGGAAGAATTATTGCCACTAGTAGAATTTTCCTATAACTACAGTTATCAAAGCACCATTAAGATGACGCATTTCGAGTTTCTTTATGGGCAACCATGTTGGATGCCTTTGAGTTGAGATCGGCTTGAGGATAGGGTCGTGGTGGGACTGAAAGTGATTCAAGAAATGGAATATCAAATGCAAACAATAAGACAAAGGATCAAAGAAGCGCAGGATCGACATAAGAGTTATGCTAATGCACACTGTGTCGACCATAGTTATGAAGTTGGCGATCGAGTCTTCTTGCGGGTGAAACCACATAAGAGTTGGATCAAGTTTGGAAAGGGTGCTAAAATCTATCCTAGGTTCATGGGACCTTTCGATATTATGGAAAGGAAGGGGCCCGTGGATGATCGACTAGACTTGCCTAATTATTTGACACGTATGCACGGAGTTTTTCATGTATCTGTTTTGAGACATTATATTAGTGATCCTACACATGTTATTGACATGAGTTCCTTGTAGGTATCTGATGAGGGTGCGCTCATGATGGAGCCAATATGCATCCTAGACCATCGCATTTGACAGCTATGGTGTTGAACAATAGATTAGGTCAAGGTCCAGTGGGACAAATATAGTCCGCACTCGACGACCTGGGAAGACACATATGATATGCGCCAACAGTTTCCATTTTTATTTGATAGATAGACTTATGATACTGTGATACACATTATTTCAGCACTTATATACTGTGAAAATTTGGGACAAAGTTTAAAACAAGAGGGTGTAAGTAACATCCTTCTCTTGCACACATTGAGCGAACTTATTCTTTGAGGACACTTGCGTGCAAGTGATACGGGTTATTATACTATTGGTAGTTTTGATAATGATTATGAGATATTATGGATTTGATGGTATGTTATTTTGTTGTATTTACATAGACATGTGCTATTGATTGGGTTATCCTAAGTGTGCAGGACTTTGGACACTGAGGATGCAGAGGCATCGATGAAACCCCTTGGACTCTGGATCAAGTCAGGGAGTGGACTGTTGGGTTTGAATGTTGTTGATGTGACATATGTACATATGATTAGATGTTATGATGATTGATTATTATTGCTGACATGATTCATTTATGGATGTAGGCTGACGATAGCTTGTTGACCATACTCACATTTGGAGTAAAGGGGTCATGCATGAAAACTAGAGACTTTGAGGGAGAGGTGTGGTAGCAACCTTACCACAACCTACTAGCACTCCCATTGTGGCTTGAACTGTAGGTTAACGATTACCTAGTTCGAGAAGACCCATGATGCCATGAGGGTAGACTGTGACAGTCACTCACGATGATTCTAAGGGGCACACAATAAGGTAGGGGCCTTATTCCTTAGAGGCCCTTAGTCTCCCACAAGATCACCTAGTGGAGTATTGACTCCAGGGGTTTGACGTCTACCAAATTTAGTCAAGAGATGAGTGGCACCCTTGGAGCACGTAGTGCGTCTTGAAGGGCATGTCGTGCAAAGAAAATGGAAAGAGGCGAGTGGCACCCTTGGAGCACGTAGTGCGCCTTGAAGGTCACATCGCACAAAGAAAACAAAAAGAGGCAAATGGCACCCTTGGAGTACGTAGTGTGTCCTGAAGGGCACATCACAATTTTAACTATGATAAGTTAATAAACCTAGTGCCTAGACAATTATGCCTTCTTAGGACCTGGTCAACCTTAAAACGAATGGCGTAATAAGTAAAGTTTAATAAGAATCTTTCCCTTAAAAATTGTCGCCCATCCTAGGGAAAATAAAACCTAGGTCTAAGTAGAACATGTGGATAAAGAAAAACTAATTAAAATAAGGGGGGTAAAAAATTCAAACTTAATTATTTAAGTAAAAAAAAATTATTATAATGGGGGATTACATTTATTAAAAGGGTAAATGGTTGTTTTTATCTACACTGGCTAAATTGATTTTAGTTAAAAAGGAAAAAGGGTAAATGGTTGCTTTTATATACACTTGCTAAATTGATTTTTTTTTAGTTAAAAGAGAAAAAGGGGGAAATTTAAAAGAAAAAGGAAACTTAAAGAAAAAGGGAAACTTAAAAAAAAAGTTGAATGTCTAACTTAGTAAGGAATCTTTCCTTTGGAACTTTATATTTATGAACTCAACTAGGAATTAAGTAAGTCGTAAGTCATTTAAGAATTGTAAGGGAATTTTAGGACAACGAGGAGTGTTTTTAGGAATTATTTTAGGTGGGTGAGGGAAATAGGAATATTTAATTAATTAATAAAATTGATTTTCTGGTGCAACTAGGGGATCGAATGACATGTGTACGGGGGAGTTTTGTCGAAATTAATTAAATGAAAAAGGAATTTAATGAGAATTTGAGAAACTAATAACTTGAAAAATCTATAAAAGAGATGGTGGAGGAGGAGTATGGATCACATTTGGTTTGCGTAAAATTACATTGTTGAAATTTTATCTTGATTGAACTTTCTCTTGTGGGAGTTGGGATACCCAACTCGGGTAACGCGTGGTAGCTTGACCTTGCGAGGTGAGCTGGGTGCTAGCATTCTATGGTATTGTGTGCATGGCCCCTTTGCGGCTCGGGGGGCTTAGGGGAAAGAAGAGTACCCCTAGCATTGGTTGGGAGGTACCGGTTAGGTCACATCGGTTAGAATGCGAGAGTTGGACGAAGCGCGTGTGGGACAATGACTTCAGAGCATTCACATTTGGTTAAGGTACACCTGTTAAAGTTGTTACTTGCAATGAAATTTAATTTACATGTGTTTATTTTTCTGTACTCGGTTGAAGATTTCATTGCCATGAACTTTCTTTGCACATGCATTCCTACGGTAATTGTAATCCCCTTGTCACTTGATTTATTTAGTAATAACCCTTGCTATCCACTGTATCCTTTATTCATGAGTTACTATCTCTTTGCACGTGGCCAGAATGAGCCCCAGACTCAAAACCTTTCCTGCCTTCTTGTATCTCCTGCCTGCGTTTTATTTATTCCTTGATTGCACTTTTATTTCATTATTTGATTCTCCACGGGGAAGATCTGGATGCAGATTTGTGTTTTTATCCTTTGTTTTGTGATCCTTTAAGTTATTAGTTTGTGCTTGAGTAGTCATCCAGGAGCCGAATCGACTATCTTCACTCCGATGTTTAAGACTTAGATTCAAATTCCCTACTTTCTTGTGCATGGATAATAAGTGTAGGATCATTCCTCTGCCCAATGTTTATTTGTAGCGAGTTCCTCAACATTTTCCCTTGAGTTGTAATATCAACACCCTCTCTTTTTACTTGAGTTTTCACCGTGTGTTTACACCTTGTTTTAACCCTCACTTTACCCAACGTTTTCACTTCATTGCTTTGCATTTCCACTACATTGCATTCCAGATCTCTGATGACTGCATGACGATTACGTTGAATGGTAAAATCTTTGTGTTTTGAACGATTCATTTTTGAATGATTAATATTGCGTTTTCTTTGTGAATTAGTATCTCTTCATTTTCTGGAATGATAAATCTCTATGCTTGAATGATACATCTCTGTGTTTTTTGGAATGATAAATCTCTACGCTCGAATGGTAAACTTTTGTGTTTTTTATGGATAAATCACAGCATTCACACCACGATTTTCTTGGCATATTACCCAGCATTCACACCATGATTCTCTTGGCATTTTACACATCATTTACCCCACGATTTTCTGGGCGATTTACCCAATATTGACCCAACGATTTCACCCAATTTATCTCATCTATTTACACAGTACCCACTCAACGATTTGGAGCTTGATTCTCCATGTTTTTGTTGAATGATTAATCTCTGCATTCAATTTATATCTGTGTTCAATTAATCTCTGCATTTAATTTATATCTGCGTTCAATTTGTCTTTGCTTTCCAGTTATATCCGTGTCAATTTATCTTTGCATTCAATTTATTCTTGCACTTAAACAAACTCAGAAATTAACTCTGTGATTTCAATTCATATCTGCGTGTAAGCAAACTTATCTCTTTTTTTTATGTTATGGATAATCCATGTGTCCTCCCCAGAATAGATAGTTGGCGATAGATTAAATACAGATCTGTAAGATTTAGATAGTTGTCTTATTATGCATAGGCTTCTTTTGGTTAGATTCAATACTTAGTCATAGACGGGATGGGGCTTCTTACAAATTATTCTCCTATGGGTGTATATTTAAAATTTATATTCTTGACACATATGAAATTAGAGACACTGGAGATTCTAACTATCTTCGGGATATCAATTTACAAGTCTGTGAATCCACTCAAAACAAAAAAAAATGATGACCGATACTATCGTTTCTTCCCAAACACATTAGTATTTGATAGATTGATTTAAAGACCTAAATTACTTTGTTCAGATCATTAATGTTAATTATGGAATTCTATTTTGTAATTAAAGAGAATATCAATTTACAAAGTCTACACTTCTTCCAATGAAAAACAAAAAATGCATGAAACTAGTTTCTTCTCCGTAAGAAGGCATTAGTAGATTTGATTTCAAGACCCTAATCACTATTTTAATGTTAATTATGAAATCTGTTACAATATCGTACTTAGGCCTGCTTAGTTTTTAATTCCTAATGCCTTATTCTCTTACTCAATTGCTTGATGATTGATGGATTAATTAAATGGTTGAATGGATTAAGGAGAGATACCTTACATAATAGTGGTGTTAAATTAATAGATTGTTAAGAAGATTGATCTTCTTGGGTTTTAAATAAATGTATAACCTTATCCTTATGGTACTAGGGGATAATGTGGTTATATAGACGATTAATTGATTAGTCCTTGCGCCATGCAGTAAATTGATGATTCTCTTACACCTTGAATAAAATATTGACATATTATTGATCATGTAATTAGCTCACTACTGCACCATTTAAATAATTGATGTGATTGGTTTATAATATTATTACTCATGCGCCATGATTTCTAGATAGCGATATTGATTGTTGATCTTCTAACCGTGTAGGATAGGTTGGGCATACAGTTATTGTAATTTTCAGTGTCTGGTTGATCACAATTTGTTTTACTCTTTAGTTGGTTGTGATGCGCTAAACTGCATCATTATTTATGTTTTGTGTCAAACATGTGTTGTTGTTATAACATTAATGTGTTGGTCAGGTATCAACGTTTATTTAGATGACATGTAGATGGTAATGCCTTTTTATGTTGACATGTTGATTTTGTGATGTTATAATCATGTCTTGATGATTCCCTTGTCCTAACAATAATAATAATAATAATAATTATAATGTGTACATCGTTGTTGTCGTAACAGAGGGCGTGTTACAATATCACTCATTAAATCACATGCATAACCATACTAAACATTTAGATTAAAGAGAAACAAATTTATAAACTAAATAACATCCATACTAGACTTTAATAGCAGTTGTATAGAACATTAATAACAACTATAGTATACATTAATAGCATATGTACTTTGCCTATATAGAAAGTTGTAATATTCACAGAAAATGACAGTTCAATTATTGCAGAAAACCAACCTTCATCAATGCTAGCATCTGCCTTGCATTTTTTCTAGCTAAACCTTGAAAACTAGGCATTTAGACTATTATAAAATTTAAATAGAGCTTATGGGTGCCATTACTCCCATCATATTCACACTTCTCTCACTTTCCTGTATAATTACAGTACCCAAATGCAGTAAATTCCTATGATAAAAAAAACCAATATTCACTAACAAATGCATCAAATGCCCCATTATAAATGCAACACCTAAATGGAGTAAATTCCTATGATAAAATAAACCAATATTCACTAATAAATGCATCAAATGCCCCATTATAAATGCAACAAAGTTTCCATTACAAATCTACCACCTCTCTCTCTCTTATTAGTTGAGGTTTCTCTCTCATAGATGCAGAATTTTCAGTCCTAAATATTGTCATTTCATATTTCACAAATCTGCACAAGAAGATTCACCTAATAACTGTAGGCAAACCAACCCCAGTCATGGTTGGAAATTTGAAGCCCCTCTGTTTGGACTATGCTTTTCTAGTCTCAGGGTGTCCCTTAGGCGTGTATGTTGCCAACAAAATGACCCTATCCATGTACAAGGATGGGCCTGAATTTGGGCCTCTCCCTATACATGGACAAGGTCGTATTCCACCCTGTCAACCTCTTTCTAAGGTTGAGTTAAAATTTGGCCATGTCCATGTACAAACAGTCCATGTTCAATTGAATACTTATACATTCAGTTTGGAAATCCGAAGGTTAGTTATGAATTATAATGGACTCTTTGATGAAGAAAATTTATATTTTAAATTGTATTTGTGCATTTAAATTTGAATTCTGTACTTTACTTTTGCTTAAAATTCATTCATTCTTTTCAAATTTGAATGTAACTTAACTCACACTTCACATAAATTCAAAAATGAAAACTCTAATTAGTGCGGGTTTTTGTTTTTTTTTCAGTTAAGTACCAAGTTGAGATAATGTGGAATTTTTTTTTTACCACGATGGTCCATGAGACATAGGAGTAGTTAATAAGAGCATGATCACATTATTGATCTTCCTTTATTTTTTTTGTTTATTTTGTTTTTGGTTAAGTACCAAGTTGAGATAATGTGTGATTTTTTTTCTCTCCCGGGATGGTCCATGAGACCTAGGAGTAGTTAAGAAGAGCATGATCACATTATTGATCTTCCTTTTATGCTGGGATGATAAAATCTTATAATTAAATAACATGAGAATCATGTGGAAATTTTGACATTAAAGAAGAACTTAATTGTTGACTTTGTCTTGAAACCACCCTTACTTGACTTACACCCCCTTTAATTGTTGTGTGGGTTTTTGGTTTCGTGCTTTACTTAAAGAAAGTTAGCCGCCTTGACTTTGAAAGAATTTAATTGTTGAATTTGTGTTGAAACCACCCTTTCTTGAGTTATGCCCCCCTTAATTGTTGTGTGGGTTTTTGGTTTTGTTCTTTTCTTTTTCCTAAAGAAACTTAGTTGTCTTGACTTTGGATCCCTTCTCTTGATTTGCTTTTTTTTCTTGTTGATTTTTATGATTTAACAATAAACGTTTTATGTTATAAGCTATTATTTTTTTAAATTATTTAATTATTTGATTATGTGGCTGCGACCACTCTAGGATAGTTCTTCTTGGTCTTTTCCATCTTAATGGAGATATCTTCTTGGTTATTGTTTGGGGATTTTGGTTCTACTTGCTGGTGTCTCCCTTCTCATTTTTTTGTTGGTGTTGCCCTCTTTATCTCCTTGCTAATGCCACCTTGTGTATGTTGTCATTCTCTTCTATTGTTGGTGCCACCTATGTAAGTTGTTGGTTAGTCTATTGATATTTTACCCTAAAAGTTTTTCTTGGAAATTTGTTTCATGTGTCATGATGAGATCTGCCCTGAGGGTATGATCAATGATCCCTTGAAACTTTTTCTGAGCATATATCTAAGAGGATAGCAACAACATATCATGTAATATTGTTTCTTGTTTTAGTTTTAAGTAAATGTTTTGTCAGTGATTGTTTTTGTCAATGATTGTATAAAATATAGTTGTTCTAGTTTTTTCAATATATGTCTGCGATGCTTTGAAGTTGTTATAAATGCTTAAATGTTTGTGTTATAAATTTAGTATTTCGATTTAATATTTCTATAACTTACAAATTTCATATTCATTAATTTTCAAAGGATAGATATTGAGGCGAGATGTCAAGACAATAATCTTCAAACATTCCTCGCAAACACTCTAGGATATTCCAAGAAGGAAGAAGAGAAACCCCTTCTTTGACTGAGACTCTGAGTGACCAACGACAATCTAGTTAAAGGAGGAGATTATCAAATGAGTCTGTGAATAGATCATCTCGAGAATGTGCTCAAATAAGTTCTATGGATGTAACCTTCTTAGATAGATTGCACATTGATACTCCTACACCTTAGAATGTAGGGAATACATCAGGACAAGAAAATATAACTGGTAATTTTCTTTGATTTTGTATTTTTGTGTATATATATATGTGTGTGTGTGTGTTAATTTTATTATATTAAATTATGTCAAGTTAAGTGTTGTGATTACTTTCAAATGTGTGGGTAGACAATAATTTTAATGTGAGGGAAGACAATGAAAGAGAGAGTGGGTGTCACGAAGATTCTAATTTTGGTGAAGAGGGTGAAGGTGGATTTAGGAGGCGGCGTTATCAAGAAATAGAATATTACGTGCCTACGCCCACCTATCATTCGAATGTTGGTGATGAACTTCCCTAGGAAGGGATTATTGAAGCAATGACCCTTGAGCGATGCTCAGGTGTTAAAATTAAGTTGGAAAACGATTTGAGGAGCTTGGATCTCCCCCGGGAGAGTAAACAAATTTTGAATATTATTTTGCATTCATTGAAAAACTTTGTGGATGCATATCAAAATATGGGGCCAACCACCAACAATTTTATCGATTTGATGAGGATATGAAAGTTCGGGGTGATGGGCCCTGATAAATGGGACGTAGTAAAAATTAAAGTTTCAAAATAAAAAGAAATTTCTATGTTCAATTTCAAACATGGGCCAAAGAAAAAGATGTTGAAGGTGTAATATTTTAAGCACCCCAACATAGAAGGACATATGTATAATAGATTTTTAACAACATATGGAAAATTGTCATGGAATGATGAGGTTCCACATTATTTTGCTAGACACTTTTATGTAGAGTTTTTCATGGACATGCACCCTGATTATACTAGCCTACCGTTTGATTATTATGGGGTTGGTAAAGGATGAACATATATCGAAAATGGGCATATTGAAATGCAACATTGCAGAGACCTCCATGACCTTTAGTATCTCGCCCAACAGGGGCATTTGCCTCACATTCAGATTTGCGAGCTTCATCAGAGGTTGGCAAAGAGTCTAGGAATGCAATCGGGGAAAATTTGGAATCGATTTTTCATGGTGTTGATGTTGGTTTGAACCGTTAGCGAGCGGAAGCCAATTTTCGATCCATTTTTGTTTATAAAACAGATGAGGAGTTAGATACCATGTCAGTAGAAGATCTTAAGGAGTATGCAAAAAAATTTCGTAATGGGTGGAAGAAGGTCATTCAAAATGATGAAGCGAACAATGGATTGATATGTGTTCTAGTTAGTAAATTTTTGAGGATAGTTTACTTCTAGTTCTAGATCTAGATACATATCATTGTATCTATAGACATAATTGAGTTGTTATTGTCATTAATTTCATTTTGGAGATATGTTAAATGAATCCCTTGTAAATAGGGGAATTGATTCCACAAGTTTAAATTTGGATGGGTTAAATCAGATATGTGTTTTCTAATATCCACATATGAGCACTTTAATTGTCCAATCTCCAATATTTTGAATAAGATCAACAACATGAAATTTATGATTTTGTATAAATGTGAACACATTGAATCCTAGATTTAGTTCTTAGTTGAGTTATTCACAGATCTTTATTCCATCTCTTACTGCTTGGACATGCTTGTCCCAATTCTCATTGGGAGAGTTTGAAGAGGGTGGGAGTTCACATGTATCATTGCATTTTGAAAACAAATTTAGTTATATATTTAAATTGCAGATTGTCATTTAAATTATTAATTTAAAAGAAGAATGTCTTAAACAATATTTAATTTATTGAATCATAGGTTGGCACATCATAGGCATTACATGTTTCAAAATTTAAAACTACAATTTAATGTGTTAAAATAATTTAAATTTAATTTTCAAATTTGAAATGTGTTATATTGGGCAATGTGGAGAAGAGAGTACCTGAGAGTGTGCTTGAACAAAATGTAGAGAAGAGAGTGCCAGAGTTTGCGATTGAGGAGGAAGCATCCATACTTGGGAAGAATGTGTCTATTCATGATGATTCATAAATGTATGTTCATTGCACATTAGTGAGTTTTAATTTGCTTTTATGTTGGGATTTTATATAAAAGTGTTTAAGTTTATTTTTGTTGAATAAGCTTATATTTTTTACTTTTTTCAAATTTTTGTTTTCTCAAATTTTTAGTTTAGCATTTCCTATTCATAGGGTTACTAAATTAGTGTCTATATAAATTTTCAACGCTTTGATCAATTATTTTGAAATATCTAGAACCCCTATATAAGCTTATCATTGTCTTAAATGGTACATTCGAGCTTATTTATGTTTAGATCATGGTGAAGTCCTAATTTTAAACTTGAACATTTGATTATTTGAGAACAGACTCTATCCCACATCAAAAAAGGGGAAGTTTCTAAATTTTCTTTGATTGCATTCATTGTCTTCTTGTCCAAGAATGGCGTAGTATGGACATTTGTGTTTTATGCATACAACGAAGTCAATTCCTTCTTGCCAGGGTATTGCCAAACTCTTAACTAAATTGGTTACTAACCACAAAAATCAACATTCAAGTAGATTTACAAATAAGCTATGTACGTGCATGATCTCACTTATGTTTAGATTATGATGAAGACATATTTCAAAGAGCATTTGATTATATGTAATATGAATACATCTCAAAGATGAAAGATTTAAATGGTTTTTGAAGAATGACTTAATATATGTGCAGATTTATGTTTTCTTTATGTACATGAAAGATTATATGAGAACATCTATTCCACCACAGAAAGAGGAAATAAATATTTTCTTGAAGAATGGTTTTTAAAATGGAGATTTGTGAACTTTCATAGATATAATTAGTTTATTGGAAGAATGACTTAATATGGCGATTTATGAGTCATTTAATTTGAAAGGAGATTTGAGGGCTTTTGATTATATGAGAACATCTATTCCACTGCAGAAGAGGAGAGAAGTATTTTACTGCCGAGGAGATAAGTATTTTACTTCCAAGTAAATAAAATCACTTGGCATGAGAATTTCACCTGAAGGATCTCAGACTTTATCCACAAGGAGATAAGTATTTTATTGAAAGAATAAATTAATATGGAGATTTGTGAACTTTCTGCACACACAACTATATTTATTTTCAGAGTATTATCTAACTCTGAACACAAAAATTGGTTACCAAGAACACAATTTTTCTCTTTAAATTTTTTGAAGATTTTAGATAAGATTTTACATTGTTTAGATTATGTATGCTTAATGTGGAGAGTAACTATTTTGGAAGTTTTGGAACTTTTTGATGGAACTTTTGTTTAAGAAAATTGCCAAAAAAATGTAATAAAAAGAGAGGGATAATCTTAAATCTGTGGAACTATGGTTGGGTACGTTATTATTTCTTATTGTTTATTTAATATTTACTTAAAATATATATGCTAATATGTGTTATTTGTTTTTTTTTATTGTTTTTTATTGTTACAGATGTTTACATTGTATTTGGTGGAAAATATGTTTTCATTATATTTGGTGGAAAGGAGTATGTTGGAGGATGAGACTTAACTCTTTTGGTATGTATGCCATTTTTTCTTTAATCACAACTTGTTTTATTTATCTAAAATGGTAAATGTGTACATTTTAGTTTAAATTTGTACCTATATTTTATTGTAAATTTTAAAATTTTTAATTCGACGAATGATTTTTTTTACAGGTATGAATTGCAGGTATGAAGTGATCTATCTTAAAGCGATGGCTTAGAGTCCAGAATTTTGGAGTTAAATGTCTTAGTTTTTGTTATCATCATAAAATGGGCGTGGAACCTATGTATTTGGCGGTGTAACTATTCAAACTTTCATTATATATATATATATATATATATATATATATATATATATATATATATAT
>ML814486.1:0-14187 GCA_009831015.1 Picea engelmannii | reverse complement strand
CAAGAAAATGTGAAATAAAAATGTGTACTTTGAAATAAAAATTGAAATAAAAACATGATTTAGAACCTATTTTAATATGTAAAATTAAAATATACTTTAATATAAGTAAGTGATTTTCATTAAAATTTATATTGATATAAATTATTTATGTATTGAAAATGGTAGAAAATGGTTGATCCGAAAATTATCAATCCTCTGCACATTAGAAGTATTCACTAGTGTCATTAATATGACACTTACCATTAATGGAAGCATTCACTATACCATTAATGGAAGTATTCACTATGATAGTCCAACACTAAATTGGTTATGTTAGTCTTTGGTTTCTTTTCGAGCTTTCAATATATTTATTCAAGAAAATGTGAAATAAAAATATGTACATTGAAATAAAAACATGATTTAGAAGCTATTTTAATATATAAAATTAAAATATACTTTAATATAAGTAAGCGATTTTCATTAAAATTTATATTGATATAAATTGTTTATGTATCGAAAAGGGTAGAAAATGGTTGATGGAAATTATCAATCCTATGCACATTGGAAGTATTCACTAATGCCATTAATATGACACCTACCATTAATTCAATTAAAATTATGAAAATCTAAATGCAACAAACCAAGCCTTAGTAGATAACCTGTTATTTTTTATTTTTTGTTCTCAGGCCACAAAATCAAATTCGTTTTCAACTTAAGTTTTTTTCAATCAAACTTAATGAAAACTATGTTTAATGTGTAGAATATAAGTAGTGTTAGGTTCGTCATACACATTTTTCAAGTAGCTCATAATTTCAATTTTGTTTTCAATTTGCTTCAAGATATCGAAATCTAATTGCACAAATTTAACAATTTAATATAATATCAACACTTTTGGAATCAAAATTCACAATTTCATAATTAAAATTGATATTTTTTAAGATGTCTTTAAATTTTTTAATTATGATGTTAATCATATGTATTACCTTGAATTCTTTAATTAGGATCTTAATCATACTTTTTAAGATGTCTTTAAAGTTTTTCTAAGCCATCAATAGTCCCTTATAATGACATGGAAATGGGTCCTAGTTTTGATATGAAGTTATCCTCTTCATATGAAAAAGAAATGAACAATCATTGAAAATAATGAACGCAAATCCTATATGTAGTAAATTGGTTACATGAATTAAAGGATTTGTGTATACGATCTAGATAATTTGTAGGATTAAAGTATAATCATCCAAAGTATAGGTCATTTTAGGTTCCCTAGATACAATCTATAGGTTCTTCCCTGAAATTGTAAATAAGGCTTGGTAAACTTTATAATTCATAAAAAATATAACTTTTATTAATTGAATGGACCATGAAAGTAAACTAAACTGGAAATGATTCTAGAATCCTAGATATTCATAAATACGTGTACTTTCAATGCAAAGTATAAAATTCTGGAATGTACATGTCACTTGTTTAAAGAAATCGTAATGGTATGCCATCTTAAATTATTCGTTCATGATTGGCTTTGGACATTTTGCATTTTCTAACTTTTGTTTTTTTTCTTGATTGAATTTCTATTAACTTTATGTGCGTTACACATAACAAATGACTATATTGACAACTTATGACATCTTACTCATAGTCTTGAAAGTGAACATGAGTATCGGTTTGATAGGTTTCTTGAAAAAAATATCCTTTCAATACGATGGATCCTATTTCATATATAAAATTGTTATCATCAAAATATTCTAATAACATCATCTTTTGTTCTGTGCATCGCATCAAATAATATTCTGTGTTTTCAATGTTGTCTATAGGTGCAACAATGACAAATACATCTCCTACAAATTATTTGATATATTGGACAACAAACAGTTCGTGTTATATTATCACACAAGTACATTTACAAGTTATTTGAAAAAGTTTAAACATAAAAATTACCTTCTCTAACAAGATCAGAAACTCTATCTCCATCAACTAACACTATAGTTTCATTTGATTCCATCTCCTCTGAGCTTGCAAGTGGAATTTTCCCTTTTATATTAAGTTCGATATGTCTCCAAGCTTTAACATATTATGCATTTTCATTTTCGCAAATATCTATGGATTATGTGTCCTCTATGCAAACTGAACAAAAACAAGACTCATTTATTCTATCAAATGCAAACACATTTTGGTAGTGTTTTGTTTTAACTAAATGCATTTTTTGTGTCTTATGTATTGTACCGGCTTCATATGGGATTGATCTATTTACATCTTGGATTCCAACATACCAAAAAAACCTGCACAAGACAATAATTTGTTAACTTGAAATCTCTCAAGAAAATGATTGAAGATTGAATATAAATTTGGACACGTGAATAAAAATATCCTATGTACATGTGTAACATGTATATATAGACACACCTGTGCACATCCCTTGACGGATTATTTTCATGGCTTAGCGCCATTTTGCACCATTCGACAACTTGATCAACGAATTCAAATCAATCAGCATTAGGGTTCATCTGATACCTTCGAAGTGATTGTTTTACACATGTCCCTGCACCATCGTGCTCTCCTTTTCCATGACCAGTCTCAAAATTTTTCCAACAATGTGTAATGTTTGATTTTTTATGAAGACGACAGAACCAATAGAATGATCGTGAAGATTTGAACTAACCCGCACACCCATCTGACCATATCCAATGTCTATCGAATCTGATCTGGCATTCTTTCAATGAATCATAAAATTGATCAAAACAATGTTGTACATAATGTGTGTCGTGTGCTCGATCATCACTTATACAAAAGTGATATTATTTAATAACATGTTGATTGTCGTTGGTGATTTCTATGTTATCAAGACTTCGTTGAGCATGTCTATATAGAATGTGGACCAATATAGTGACTTGGTCAAAATGATAATATTCACTCTGTATTTCTTTTTGTGCAACGAATGTGTAATTCTCTGCAAAATCAACTACAGACAATTGTCCTTGGTGGAAATACTTCACGGGATTGTTTGAATTGTAGGTATTTCCATCGAGCTGTATGTGAATGCTTGGTGTATTTATAAATTTCTTCCTCAAACTTCTTCAAAAAATATATCACACAGATTTTATCTACTTTCAAATCAATCATTTTGGAAATAACATTTGAAGAATGTGACCGAGCCGTGCTGTTGATATATTCATATCTCTTCCAATTGACTGTTATATTAGAAAATGATTGATCATTCATATCAATAGGATACTTTGAGTGAAACAAACTTATATTTCCACAACGATCACATTTCTTTCCACCAACACATTTTTTTTGGTAAATTAATTCATCGCCTTCTCTTTCACATAGAATTTCATATATAAAAGCACGAAATATGGAAGGAGGAGGTGAACTTGGCCATAAAGTTTTACGAAAATCAAGAAACGTGTCGTAATATAACTCAAATTACACATGATAATGAAAACAACAAGTGTCACAAACAATGATGGGTCTAACAAACCATGGTTTTTGTTGCACAAATGTATTGATGATTTTTTTTTTTTTTTTGTGCTCTTCTTTGAACTTATTGAACAACTCTATTTGTGTCATTGGAAATATATGTTTTTTTGATGTTCTTCATATTGTTTTCGTGCTATTCTTTGTCACAACACATCCCTTGTATGTGGTGAAACACGAGATTCTGTTAACCAACAATTACGGGCCAATTCTTTAACCTTTTCTGCAAGTCTATCTTTGTAGGGTTGTCTAGAAATCATTGTCCAACAAGCAAGTTCATCATTTGCATCTATTTGCAATCAAAATTTCTATTTTTGTACAGTGTTTTTCTTGACGTTCCTATCGTTTTTTCCATGTGTCGTGTCAAACGATCTTTTATATTGCTAGATGAAACAATTGTTGTTTGTATCATTCTACATGCAACATTGACATCTTTTTTTCAAGATTTTCCAAAAGATTTTAATACACTAGTTATATTGTCAAAGACATTCTCTTTCACCTTTGTATCTTTTGTCGAATTTTGAATACCCAATAATGATGTAGCTTATTTTAACATTCTTGACTTTATTAGACAGAGTAAAAGTTGAGCTTGTACTGTTATTGATTCATCTTTGAAAAAAGTATTATACGTATCCTTAGTTCGATATCTTATATAATTCTTAGCTTCTTTCTTCCCAAATTTGTCAGTATCAACATTTTCTAATATTTCATCATCAATGTTGATAGATTCTCTTGCATATTTCAATTTAAAGTTTATATTAAAAAACAAAACCCAAACATAAATTCACTAAACTATATACAAGTGTTCATCTTGTATTATCTAAATTTATGTACATACCTATAGGTGATTTGTCTTCTTCTTCAATTTCGGTTTCAATGTCTTTATTGATGTTATGAGACAAATCCATTTATGTTATTTGAAAAACATCAAATCATAATTACAATCAATTATATTAAACAATATTTTAAATTTGAATTCTATACTTTTAATATAGACAATATAAGCATGCATACCTGCTTGGACTTCTTCTTATTGAAAATATCTATTTACATTATCATTGTTTATTTCTTCAATATTTGCACGTTCTCGTTTATTTCTCCAATAATTCTCTTTCCTTTGATCGTTATGGTGAGTTTCATCTCGAGTGTGATCAAATTTTCTGTTGTGAAAACTTTTTTTTCCCATGAGTATAGTTATCTGTAATTTTTTTTAACAAAAT
Source organism: Picea engelmannii (assembly GCA_009831015.1). Taxonomy (NCBI): domain Eukaryota; kingdom Viridiplantae; phylum Streptophyta; class Pinopsida; order Pinales; family Pinaceae; genus Picea; species Picea engelmannii. The sequence goes on along the minus strand of ML814486.1, from coordinate 9,517 downwards.
CAACATTACAGAATAGTCTCAGAAAAACTTCATTGTCACAAAAATTATTAAAAAAAATATCAATAGTTTTATGTTCAACAAAGGCTTCACGTTGAAAAAATGCTCAACATTTTAATTTACATGTAGATATTTTTCATGACTTCTTATTTAGTTATAGTAGTGGCATATTGTAATTTATTTGAAGGATTACCCTTAAAGGGTAATGTTGATGCTGAAAATGTTCTTGTCCAATTTGGTACCCTGTATGGTGGAAGCACAAGACACCATTTCAATTTTTCCTTGTTTAAGATAGATTTATTAAAATGTTTATATATATTCTTGTTGGAGATATTACACACACCTAGGATTTTCCTTTTGATTTTCTTTTCCTAAGTTTATTTGGCTATGTTGAGGTCCCATTAATTAGATATATTCTCCCATCATCGAGGATATTCTCCCCTAAACAAGGGTTCCACATACCCTCTAGTCAATCCTCAATTACCTTTTAGTTAGACTAGTTGAGTGGAGTGTTACATGTCAACCTTTGATTTATCACCAAGTGTTGCATGCTAACCTTGGGATCATCACCATGAATGTGCACTTGCATTAGTATCATCACCACTAAAGTGCAGTCCACATGTGTGAGTGATATTTTCCTCATTTCACTCTAGTTTATCTAGTTAAATGACGACCACATGGCCAATTAACTAGGATTAGGTGGCAGTTGACTCCAGTCACTGCCAGTGTGTGTCACATCTCTCTAGAACACTCCTAATGCACATTATATTGGCTACTATGGTGAGTTAGTTGTGTCATGTATAGAGTATATCACTTGCATTGTAACATTCTCTTAGATAATAAAAAATACTTTTCATTCTTTTCTTCATTTTTTTGTCGTGTCTCTTCATCCACCATTGCAAGTTGTGTATGTTTCATTTTTAGCTAGATATTTTGTTTAGGTATCTCATAAACTCTACATGGTATAAAATCCCACAGGATGCTAGCAAGGATCGTCACCATCACTCTTTTGCAAGCATGAAATATGGAACAAAGCAGTAGGAAAGATGGAATTTCCCGCATCTGCAATTCTAACCCCATATAATTACTTCGAACAAAATCCAAGAATTCTACATCGGCTCAGGGGTAGAGGCATGTATTATATATCCATGGCCACAGAAGCAAAACCCACCTCAACAATAGAAAAATCTAAGTTCTTCAACCACATGGATGAGGCTCATGGTCTCCTATGCATGTCTATTTCTTTTGACCTATGGTTTCACATTGATGCATGCAAGACCCCAAATGAGATCTGGACCACATTGACTGGTCTCTTTGGAAAGCAGAATGAAATGAGAGGCCATTTTCTTGAAGTAGAACTGAAATCCTTGGATATGAAGAAATTTGACAATGTCCAAGACTTCTTGACCAAATATAAATCTCTCCTTCGTAAATTGACAGACTGTGGTATGGACAAATACAAACAAGAAAAGCAATTGGTTCTTTCTATCATGAAAAAACTTGGACAAGCATATAATGTATTTGTCTCCACATTTCATTCTAATAGATTCACCATACGACTAACCTGGACCATGCCTTCATTGTCATAGTTCATTGAGGATTTGACACAGGAGCAGGATAAGCTCATTCAAATGGGCATAATTAAGGCCCCTAAGGCACATGCACCTATTGTGCATGATGGAAACAAATATCAATATCCTAGATCCAAACTGAAAGGAAAAATAAGGTGCATGAAGAGCCAAACAAGGAAGGGTACTCCAAACCCTTCAATGATTCCTCGGGTTCAAAGGTGGAAAAAGCAAGAAAGGGAAGAAGTGTGGTTACTGAAATCATGATAACCATCCAAAATTTGCATGCATGAAGAAGCAAATAGATCTTATGGCGCAAATACTTCAAAAGAAAAATCTTGGGGATTTCATTTCTAAGGCTGCCAAGAAGAAGTCAGAATATCAAGCCCCTAAGAAAGGTAATCTCCATGCATTAGTAGTTATTCATTCTTCTCCTGACACATGGATTGTACATTCACACTTCCCATCACATGGAAATCACAAAGGATATTGTATCTTCTGTAATTGCATGCATGGGGCCTCCTATCCTCACAAGGGATGACTCTTCAATCGAGGTCACTGGAAAGGGAGAGTGGAACTAGACCATGGAAGCTTTGAGAATGTCTTGTATGTTCCTCAAATTTCCATGAATCTTCTCTCGGTGTATAAAATTACACACTCAGGCTCAGGAAAAAAGGTGGAGTTCACACCAGAATCTATGTCCATATTCAACATGCAAGGCACCTCCAAAATTGTTGTTGGGGAGGTAAATCATAAATATTAGTTATAAAAATTTTCTAAGTTTATTGAACCTGATTCCTCTATGCTACTTACACATGATGATGAAAATAGTAGGTTATGGCATGAGATATTTGGTCACCTGAATTTCATGTACATTCAACAACTTAACAAGAAGGGTATGGTCACCGAGTTACCTGATATCCACTTTTCTAAAGGGGTTTGTGAAGGATGTGTCATTGGAAATAATCATCAAGAGAAGTTTGAGAAAGGGAAGGCTCACAAGGTCTCCTCTCCATTGGATCTGATTCATAGTGATCTCATGGGTCCATTCCCGTGTCCGTCCATAAACAAGGAAAAGTATGGGATGACATTTTTGGATGATTACATATGTTATACTTGTTTTTTTTTTCTCAAACAAAAGTCTGAGGTATTTGAGAATCTCAAAGAGTTCAAAGAACTTGTTGAGACTCAATCAGGGAGAAATATTAAATCCCTCCATATAGATAATGGTGGGGAGTACGTAAAAAGAGATGTTCAAAATCTTTGTCTTGAGGGTGGGATACAGTTGCAACACACAATACCATATACACCACAACATAATGGGGTTGCTGAGAAGAAAAATAGATATCTCAAAGAGATGGCCAGTTGAATGCTACATGCAAAGGAACTTCTTCCCAAGCTTAAGGAAATGACTCCATTCAAGACTTGGAGTGGTAACAAATTGGAAGTCACCCACTTCCGTATTATTGGATCACGAGCATGGTTTTGCATTATCTTTGAGAAGAGGAAATCACTAGATCCACATAGCCACCCATGCATCTTTTTCAGTTATCATGATGGTGTGAAGGGACACATATTACTTGACCCCTCTACGGACCTGTTATTCCTAATTCCTAGGAATAACTAAGGAGATGATGTATTTAGGTCCTTAGGTTGAAAACATGGAGTACCAAGAGACAACTTGATCAATAGTGTCAAATTGCACAGATAGAGGCCCCCCTCACCACCATAGATCTCCTCACCACCATAGATCTCAGGTTCATCATGAGGGTATCCACACATCCACTTGCTTCCAAAATACATTATGTCTTTCTCCATGAGGTACAAGCCAGGTATTATGGTGAGTGTCACTTCAATATTTGAGGCATTTGAGTTTGTTGCATTTAAAACTACTTTTGATTATGTAACGTCTTCCTGGAAATTATGCTCTTTGCCCTGTTTCACCTTGGTGGTTGTATGTGTTCCCTAGTAAGTGGTCACCCTTAGGGATGGGTTTTCTACTAGGAGGTCCCCTTGATGATTCATCATGCCATTCCCGACCATACTTGTCACTTTCCACACTTCATCCCCTCATCTCCTTACCTTTTGGGATTTTCAGGTGTACTTACCCAATAAGGGATTGTCTCCCATTTCATGGGAAGAAGGGGTTGAAGTTCGAGAGGGGAGGTAGTTGGTATAATATACAAGCCATATCATAAACCTTCCAGATGCTCTCCCAAAGAGGTCTTGAGAAAAATGAAATTTTTCTCCTAAGAAAATAAAGACCTGCAAAAGAAAACACATAAATATAAATGTCCCACTTGTTGAGAGATTTACACAAGGTGCATTACCAGATAGACTATACCCCCATGGAACCATGTGTATTTCTCCCTTCAAGTGACACTATGGTACTTCCCCCCCAAATAATTGATTCACCAATAGGTAGGACCCATGGTTTGGACCTTAATTAACTAATGGCAATAAATGGGCTTGGAAAAAGGATGCATTGAAAATGAAGGTGCAACACACCCTCTACAAAGACACCCATAAATGAGACACTACAATCCCTTGTATGTCATGAACACCATGCCCAAAATTCTATCCCCCCATCCATATCATATTATCCACATGTATTAGAGAGGGGTTCACATAGGAAACACTCATTGACTTAGGGGACGATTCACCTAATAGGTCACCTTGTCAACCCTCCCATACCTAAACTTGGCAAATTGCATAGGGTCTTTGAGCATTTGTTTAGTTTGATGAGGTGGTTTTATATGCACACGCTTAGGTGGATCTTTCATTGAATTGATTTACTCATCAATATGAATTTTACTTGAAATCCTTGGAGGGTGTATTCATTGTCTTTACATGACCTTGCTAGGTGGAAAGATTTGAAAGAACAAGCATAGCTTGGGCTTCCTTGGGGCTTGAATCCCACAGGTTGGATACCACAGATTGCACATTGGACGATGATGAAATCCTTTGGAGGATTGAGAGACACCTTGGATTATCTGACCTATTCCCCCATTGGCCCACCATTTTTCCTTTGGGGGTCAAAACATGACATTTGGAAGACTTGACGCATTTTGGGGGCTAGGGTTTAGAGTGGTGGTGTTGTTGACTTGAGACTTGGCACCTTTTGGATGGAGAGATACCTTGACTTGATTAATAATACCTTAGCACATGAGAGGGAGGCCTTTGGAGGCCCAATGTTTCATCTCCAAGCTCAACGATTTGCTAAGAGAGCCAAAACGTTTCCCTAAAGGGGTGACATCATGCTTCTTTTAGGGTTTCTTATGTGCAAAATCAAATTCAAAATTGTAAAGGGGAAAAGTGAGGGTTGTTGACCCCTTATTTGTGGTTTACCCTAAAGTTAAGTGGACACACACTTTTTAGAGGATTTGTATAAATAAGGATCATTTCTATTTCATTTTTATCATAGCTCTCCCATTGTGAGAAGACTACTTGGTTGAAATTTGCACCATACTTGGGAAATTTTATCTATCTCTCTTGCTACTATCTCTTGTGGCGATTTTATTTGGCTATTGGATGAAGAAGTAAGGCACTATATTTCTTGGAGGCTATTTCTTGCTTTATGGTGGATTTTTCTTGGTTAAAAGGAGTTTATCCTGTTAATTGTTGGACTAGGTAAGGAATCTTTCATGTTATTGTTTCTTTTCTTAGTCACAAGGTTAATTTGGTAAGATTTTGGGGAGTATAAGGGAATACAACCCCACTAATCTTATCATAATTTTCTTGGAATAATTTGTTGCATAAAGGAATACCAGGAGGAGTAAAAAGGCTTACACCCTCCTAGATTTTTCCTAGCTAGTTTTGCTTGCCTTAGGGAGTAAACGGGATTACGGGTGAAATCATGAAGATGGGTTACACTTTTGCTTGTTTTATGAGAAAAAAAAATAGTATTTTCACAAGTTCTTCAACTTTCAGCATGCAAAAGTATTTTTTTTATTTAGAATTTCACTTTACAGTAAAAACAAAACTTGTGAAGAATTTTGTTAACTTTCCAATGACTATTTTTCAAATTTGTTTTATCACGATTTGATATGTCAATTTGACAATTGTTTAAAAATATGTTCCTTAAACATGAAAGGAATGATAATGAGTTACTTTTTCCTACAAAAATGTATCTATTATTAAACTTATGTTTTTAAGAAACGAAATATACTGTAACAATCTACAGAGACTCTATTTTATTATGACTATAATTTTGAATCTAACGGATGAATATTATAATTTCTAGAATGTTTTGATGTTGATCAAGATGAAAACGTTGCAGATTTTAAACACATGTTTTTCTACACCTTTTTTTTTTGTTTTTTTGTAAGTGAGTTGAAAATTTATATTACTGTAACACTATAGTACAAAAATATCAACAAGGAGGGGTCCCCAGATCTGCCAAAAAGGAAACTAGATCAGGGCCCTCGTAGACGCACTAGCAACCAAAAACGAGGGAGTTGGGCCACCACCCTGGGAAACCGACCCAGTCCTCTTAATCCAGTAGAAGATAACAGTAAGTAACAGATAACAGTAATAGATAATATATTCCATATCAGATATTAGTAAGAAGTGCATAAAAACCGTGGTTGATGCTGCACTAGTCCAGGATGATTGGATGGCTTTCGTCTCCTTCCTTCTTTGCCGTTTTTTCCTCTTTCTGCTCTTTTTGGCATAGGGGCAAACCCAGGTTTCAATGCTCAAGAGCACACCAACAAAGCCCAAACCTACTGGCCCTTTCGGCAGCACCTGCGAAGCAAATGCAGTCTCACCCAAAGTAGCTATGAGGGGGTTGTAGGAAAAAGATGTCTACAACTAGGGGAATATCAAGTGGATCTAGTAGAACAATAAAATAATATGCATCTAACACTTATCAAGCTAGATCTATCCTACGCAGTTATAGATCTGATCTAACACAGCAATGTAAATAACAATATAATAGCAACAGAAACCAAAGCATCAATCACACATCCACAACACAAGGTATACGTGGTTCACCCTCTCTCTAGGGCTACATCCATAGAACTATTCTTATGATTTATTAAGGAATAGCATACAGTTCTTATCTGCAGTCTTAGCTAGCATATCTCCTTTCTTCTCTCTCTTTCTCTCCCCTTCCTGCACACCCAGCTGTAGGACTTGACCTTCACGCACAGCTGAAGATATTACAATATAAACCTCTCTCTCCACAGAGCTATATTCAATACTCAATATAATATGAACAATATCACAACATTAACAACAACCCAACCCAGGTCCTCTTGACCTTTATTTATACATTAAAATCATTCACCGATAGCCTTAGGCTGAAACCTCGGTGCCAAAACCCTAAAATACCAAAACCCTAGGTGTCTACAACCCTAGGTCAACTTGACCCTCTTTTTTAGGGCTTCACCAGCTTATCTTTCCTTTCTTCTCGCACGGTGCTCCAAAGCATCCAATGGTGGATTTTTCCACTTACTGAGCCATCCTTGATCCATATTCCTTGTTGATCTGTCATCCTCGATCTCCTCATCCAACGACTTGCTTTTCTGCGCTTCGCTCCATCTTTTCTTCTCTTTTTCTCACTTCGACCCAGTGACAGTCACTGTGTCTCTCGTGAAGCTTGCTTTTTACCTTTTCTTCGTTGTACTTCACTTCCTTCCATAACCAAGGGTCAAAAGGCCCCCAACACTCACCTGTGACTTGTCCCGAGGTACTTCATATCTGGTTCCTCTATGTTGCTTCGACATGGACTGTGCAGTGCAACCTTTGTTTTTTACTTTATGCCTCCTTTCCATCCCTGGCCAGACTATCTTTTATGTGTCTGGTACCTAGTTTCAACTGCAAGTGGTACCTAAACCCTTTTCCTCTGGTCTTTACTTAGAATTGTGAGGTAGCTGGTTGTCATAGTACAACTTCAGTCGACTCCCATTCACCAATCCTTCTTTCCATTCTCCATTCAACGTCTTTAGCTGCACAACTCCTCCTTCTGTGACATAGGCGATCTCATATGGTTTGAGCCAATGTGTTCTGAACTTTCCAGGGTGTTTGATAAACTTACTACCATACATTAGCACTAAGTCACCTTGCTTGAATTCCTTTTTCTTGATGTGCATGTCATGGTAGGCCTTCTCTCTCTCCTTCTGAACTTGTTGATGGAATCTTGTAATGAATCTGTCTTCTTCCAATTGAACCAACTATGCAAGCCTTTCGTGAATAGTGCTAGTGTCATCCATGTCTGTGAACGCAACAATCCTTAAGCTTGGTACGAAATATTCCATCGGGACAACAACTTCAAGACCATAAACCAATTTGAAGGGGGTATGCATTGTTAATTTCTTGCAAGTGGTTCTATAGGCCCATAGTACTGCAGGTAATCTTAAATCCTAGTCATCCCTGTTCACACTGCAAATCTTCGTCAATGTTGTCTCCAAGATTTTGTTGAATGATTCAACTGTCCCATTTGATTGTGGATGGTAAGGTGTACTCTTCTGATGGTGGATTGTAAACTCTTCAGTTAGGACTTCAATTGTCTTATTGATGAAGTGTGTGCCTTCATCTCTCATTGGGATCTTGGGGCATCCAAATCTGGTTATTATGTCATCAAATATAAAATGCGTAGCTGTAGTTGCACTACAGTCCTTGAATTCTCTGGCTTAAGCCCATTTGGTTAAGTATTCTGTTGCAGTAATGATGTACCTTGCTCCTGTGCACTTCCCTGGTGGGTTTATAGGTCCCACAAAGTCAATAGCCTACTTTTCAAATGCTTGTAGGGTCAACTGTGGTGCTAATGACATTTCATATCTTTGGGATGGTTTTCCAACTCTCTAGCATACATCACATGCTCTGGCATATTCTTTAGCATCTTTGTGTAAGGTAGGCCACCATAGGCCAGCTCACAGAACCTTCTACGCAGTTTCTTTCCCTGTGTAATGTCCTCTTGCGATGCTCTCATGAGATTCTGTGAGGATTAGTGGTCGCTCTGTCTCCATAACACACCTTCTTAGTATCTCATCAGGTCCCATTTTGTACAGATGACCAACGATCAACAAAAAGTCTGCAGCGCGCACCACTAGTTGTTTCTTCTGAGGAATTGTTATATACTCACTTGGAGCCCTTCTTGTTGACATAAAATGGACTATGTCTATGAAGTGGTCATCAATCTTTCTAATGGAAAGAATTTGTGCATCCGACAGTGTGTCCTATAAGCTGGTGGGTTCTTCGCCATGTTCCAACCTCGACAAGTGGTTAGGGCCCTTGTTCATTCTTCCTGGCTTAACTATGATTTCAAAGTCATATTCTTGAAACAACAGAAACCATCTGCAGATTATCCCCCCCCAACACTGGCTTGTTGACTAGGTACTTCAGCGCGGAGTGATCAGTAAACATTTTAAAGTGTCCTCCCAACAAGTAGTGGCAGAATTTTTGTAGCGCATACACCATGGCTAAACCTTCTTTCTCTGTAGTGGTGTAGTTAATCTCAGTTGTAGATAGCTTCCTGCTGGAAAATGCTAATGTCTGATCAATGTCCCCTTCTCCAGGTTGTGCCAGTACTTCTCCTAATACAATAGAAGATGCATCGACATGCACATGAAACTCCTTGTTCCAATATGGGAAGACCAGGATGGGCGTAGTGACCATCTTCTGTTTCAGTGTGTCGAAGCTCTGTTGGCATTCATCTGTCCAGCCAAACTGACGGTCCTTCTTCAACAACTTCTCCATCGGTGTTGTAATTTGGGCATAGCCTTTAATAAATTTCCTGTAATATCCAGTATGGCCTAGTACAGTGCACAGTTGTTTGAATGAAATAAGTGGTGGTAAATCAACTATAATTGTAATCTTTGATGGATCAACCAACAATCCTTGCTTGCATACAATATGGCCTAATAGTACTCCAAATGGTGAGAAGAAGATGCACTTCTTCAGATTTAAATCAATTTGACACTGCCTACATTTATCCAACATTAGCCTTA
>ML814485.1:60891-86209 GCA_009831015.1 Picea engelmannii | reverse complement strand
AATTATACCTTTATTGATAGGAAACAATGTTCACTTGCCTCTTCGAGGGGGCAACCTCCAGCAGAGCAGAGCTCTATTACAATAATTTTCCAAGACAAAACTTCTCATACCCTCTACTCTTATTTATACTAAATCTATCTATCCCAAAGAAAAATCTAGAGGAAGATCCTTCTAGAAGAAGAAGCTTCTATTAGGTCTTCTTACAATTGACTTATTCCTCCTTATTTCTAGGTCTTATTAATATTGACCTTTATTACATGGAAATATATTATTCTACCCACTTGAGGGGTTAGGTAGGTTAAGTCCCTAACATTCCCTCCCCCTTAAAATATTCCTTGTCATCAAGGCTTGAGATGAGGAAGTTGTTGAAGAATGCTAGCTGGCTCCCAAGTGGCATCGGTTGGAGTTGTATGTTTCCACTGAAATAACACTTCCTTGATGGTGTGCTGACGAAGACGATGCTCACGCTGGTCCAAAACTGCTTGTGGCTGCAACCAGATGGATCCTTCTTCATCCAAATTGGGAAGGCTGGTTTGAGTTTGGCACTTAGTTCCAATCACCTTCTTTAATAAGGAGACATGAAAAACAGGATGGATCTTGGAAGAAATAGGAAAATCTAATTGATAGGCCACCTGTCCCACGTGCTTGAGAATTGTATAAGGACCATAAAATTTGGGCACTAGTTTCTGACAATGTTTATCCTTGAGTGAAGTTTGTTTATAATGTTGCAGATGAAGAAATACCTGGTTTCCTTCAACAAATTGACGTTCTGAGGGACCTTGATTGGCTTGTTTCTTCATGCGATTCTGATCCACAACCAAATTCACTTTGAGGGTATGGAGAATAGCCTCTCGAATTGTAAGCATTTGGTCAACCACCTGAACCTTTGAGACACTTGGCATGTAGGAGAGAACAAAAGGTGGCTTTTGTCCATACACTTCTTCAAAAGGAGTCATGTGAGTAGTTGTATGGTAACCACCATTCAACTAATGGTAACCATTGAGCCCATTGATTTTTCCTTTCATATGAAAAACACCTCTAAGTCTCCAAACACTTGTTGAAAACTTCAGTTTGAACATCAGTCTGGGAATGATAGGCGGTGCTAAGATTCAATTGGGTGCCTTGTAGCTTGAACAGTTCTTGCCAAAAAATTTTGGTGAAAGTGGGGTCTCAATCAAAAACAATAGAATGAGGCATGCCATGAAGCTTGAAGACATGATCCATGAAAAGTTTATCTATAGTGGATGTCGTAAATGGATGTTGAAGAGAACAGAAATGAGCATACTTGGAAAGACAAATCAACTACCACCATGATGACTGACTTATTTCCTGATTTAGGTAATCCCACAATGAAATCCATAGAAATGTCCATCCAAATAGTTGGTGGAGTTGGAAGCGGGATGAGTGTGCAAGGGGATTTGATTGTTTCTCCCTTGTCACATTAACAAACATCACATTCTACCACAAAATTGTGAACATCCTTTTTCATACCATCCCATAAAAAAGAACGCTTGACCCTATCATAGGTTTTGGTAAACCCTGAGTGTCAAGCTGTGGGAGTAGCATGAATCTCAAAGAGCACCGTGGATTTAATTTGTGACTATTTACTTAAATGCAAACGACCTTTGTAGAAAATATCATCATTGTGGCAAGCAGGGATGATTTTAAGGATGGAAACTTATTTTGAAATTTAGAAACTTTGGCGAATCTTACTAATCCTTCATATGCCAACTATAAATGTTCGACGATATTTTTGTAAAAATATTCAAATTTCTAAGGATTTTATATAATTTGTATAAACTTTTTGCGATTTTTAGGGTAAAATACTTTTATCCTATATAATTTGGGCGAATCATTTTTAGAATGGTGAATATTGTTTTGGGAAAAACCATGGAAAATTAACCCATGAGCGAAATTTAGCCCCTAAAATCATCCCTGGTGGAAAGAGTACCTTGGGGACACTGGAGAATTGTCTTGCAACTATTGGATCAGATGTGAAATTTTAGGATCTTGTAGCCATTTATGGAGAACAGCTTGGAGCCAATTTGGGACAATGAAGGATAGGGAGAAAGGGACCCTTCATCTTCATATTTTCGAGAAAAAGCTTCAACAACCGCATTTTACTTTCCTTTCTGGTAAATGATCTCATAACCATATCCAAATAACTTAGTTACCCATTTTTGTTTCTCTAGAGAGGAAGGTCGTTGCTCTAGAAAATACTTGAGGCTTTGATGATCTGTCTTAATTTGGAAGCATTGTCCCAAGAGATAAGGGAACCAAAGATCTACTGCATGTAAAATATCCAACATTTCCTTTTCATATATTGATTGGCCCAAATGGCAGTCTGAAAATTGTTTGATGGTAAAGGCCAAAGGTCTTCCCTCTTGCATAAGGATTGCTCCAATTCCTCGCCCGGAAGCATCACATTCTAGGACAAAGGACTTTTTGAAATCAGGAAGGGCCAAGACCGGAGTAGTGCACATAGCCGCCTTCAATTCTTGAAAGGCCTGATCAGCTATAGGAGTCCAAGTGAAATAATTATTTTTAAGTAGAGCAATGATATGTGCCACAATATTTCCATAATTTTGAAAAACCTTGCGATAATAACATGTAAAACCTAGAAAACCACGCAATCTTTTGATAGTCTTGGGGCGATGCCAATCCTGCATGGCTTCAATCTTCTTAGGATCCACCTAGACACCAGCCTTGCCAACAATATGACCCAAGTACTCAACTTTCGAGGTGCCAATGGCCCATTTAGAGTGTTTGAGGAAAGGTTGTTGCTGAGAGTGTAGATGAAGAACTTGATCCACATGGGCAAGATAGGATTACCAAGTTTTACTATAGATGATAATATCATCAAAGAAAACTAAGACAAAATGACGAATAAAAGGATGAAAGACATGATTCATGAGGCTTTGGAAGGTGGAGGGGGCATTACATAGGCCAAATGGCATGACCAATAACTCATAGTGACCCTCATGAGTTTGAAAAGAAGTCTTGGGGATGTCAGTGTCTTGCATACGAATATGGTGGTAGCCAGAATGCAGATCAAGTTTGGTGAAATATTGAGCACCACTCAACTCATCCAAGAGATCATCAATGACAGGAATGGGAAACTTGTCCTTGATGGTTAGTTTATTGAGAGAACAAAAGTTAGGACACATGTGCCAAGTACCTTCTTTCTTAAGTACCATGACCACAGGAGAAGAATAAGGGCTGGTACTGGGGTGGATAACACCTGCTTGGAGATATTCCTACATGATTTTCTCAATTTCATTATTTTGGGAAAAGGGATGATGATAAGGGTGAACATTGGGAGGAAGAATGCCAGGAACAAGGAGTATGGAATGATCATGAACACCACAAGAAGGTGGAAGTCCCCTAGGAGTGGAAAAAACAACTTGGTGTTTGGAGAGAATAGCTTGGAGGTCAGGATGCACAGAGGTTGTCTCAACCGCATAAATAGAATGGAGTTGAGAAATAATACCAGAGTATCCTTTCTTGAGGAGTTTTTCCATGCGATGGGAACTGATGATCTCAACCATTCTCAGGAGAACTAGCTGTGAGACCTTGGAAGTGATACCTTTGTCCCTCTTGTTGGAATCGCATGGTTAATTCCTTAAAATCCATAAGAATGGGACCCAAAGTGTAGAACCATTCAACACCACTATTTTTTTTTTACTCTTGCAGAGTTATACTCCGATCTAAAGAATATTGCAGTGACAAAATGCCCAAATTCTTAACAGGAAGAAATGTGTAGTAATTTCGCAACCCGAATGTAGGAGGCACAATTGCAAGGCAATATATCTTGTTTGTTCTATTTTTGTTTCCATCCCAAGGGTTAGGGTATTCAAGGGTTCTACAGTCAAGGGTTTTTCATGTGCTATAGCTCTATGATATACGTGCGAGGCCCAATAGTAGCACTCGACCCAATATCTCAAGGCACCAACTAAGGAAGTTAGACTGCACCTTTAGCCGTACTACCCGACTAACCAGGTACTAGGGAGTATCTTCTCGAGTTTTGTTCTTGGTGGAACTATAGTAGTCAGGTTTCGGATCAATTTATCTATGGAGGGCTTCAGGAGATCTAGGTTGATATGTATACAAGTGTTGTCTGATGTGCTACCACTCAAAGGGGTACCAACATAGGTTACAAGGGTGGCCAACAGATGTGCGCTTAAGTACCACTTGTATTTCCTACGTGTATGACTCCCCAACCACAGGTTTATGCGCATAACGACAAATCTCTGTAGATTTAAGACGTCGGAAAACATCTCTACCTTGAAAAAAAAAATAACCCACAATTTCCTGCTGAGGAAAGTTCTCTGATACCACTTGTAAGGTACCGGATCTATTATATTAGTAAGATAGAGAAATAATGCAGAGAATAAGACTAAGATAGCAGTAAAGTACTGAAATATTGCAGAGATAACAACGGAACAACAAATTATATGGAACCACAACACCAAAATTATACCTTTATTGATAGGAAACAATGTTCACTTGCCTCTTCGAGGGGGCAACCTCCAGCAGAGTAGAGCTCTATTACAATAATTTTCCAAGACAAAACTTCTCATAGCCTCTACTCTTATGTATACTAAATCTATCTATCCCAAAGAACAATCTAGAGGAAGATCCTTCTAGAAGTGAAATCTTCTATTAGGTCTTCTTACAATTGACTTATTCCTCCTTATTGTCAGGCCTTATTAATATTGGCCTTTATTACATGGAAATATATTATTCTACCAACTTGAGGGGTTAGGTAGGTTAGGTCCCTAACAGATGGCTTCCAAATCCAACATGCGTGAGGACTTTTGATGCATGTAATACCCCATGCATTTATGTACATCCCTCCTCGTGTTTGGAACCCCACACATCACGCACCCCAATATCATTAACTATCAATCTACCCTTGTGGACAGAGCCCTCTGGGGTTCACGTCCCCGTCACCCCATCTGGGGGTCATTTAATCTTTAATGTTAAAAACACCATAGATTTATTTGTAATCTTAAGCTTGCATTTGAATTTTCTAGTATCTCTCAATTTTCTATTAATATTTGCATTATGTATCATTTTGATAATGTTTTAACAAGAAACCATTAGTGAAATATCGTTATAGAAATCCCTTTTGATGGGCCTCATTTTGCATGGCAATCTAGGCTTGGAACCCACCCCTACTAGGAGGAAACACCTAAAAAACAAGTCATGCTAAGGGTTGGTGAGGCCCAAACTAGGTGTGATCCCCAAGTAATTTTGACGACTTAAATGTCCTTGAGTCATGATTTTTCAACCACATGTTAGTCTTACAAGTTACAAACACGTTAGCAAACAAAAAAAAACAACCATTAAATATTTTATCGTCCAAAATAAAAAAATACTAAAACATACTTTGATAAAAAAAAAAATTCAATATTTTAATTTATTAAAACTTTTCTTCCATTAAATTAAATTCTCACTAAATAAAAAAATATTTATGTAAGTATTAGTTTTTTAAAGTGTCCTTGACTTTCCATTTAATGGAAGTCTCACCAAATGAAAAACCATTAATTTTTTTCTTAAATTATTCATCTAAGTATTAGTTTCTTCTATTAATTATTTTCTAAGTATCAATGACTTTCCAAACAAGAAGTCATATAATAATTATGATCTATTTTTTTCATAATTTTCATTGTCTTTTTATAATAAATTTTAATTAAAAATCATTAATATAAAAATTTAATACACTTTTATTCATAATGTTAAGAACTTTATTTGTTAAATTTTCAATAAACTATGATTTTTATTTATAAATATCTTTGTTTCATCATTTCCACTATATCTAAAAATATTTTAAAATTCATTAATATAAAGATTTACTATACTTTTATTCATAATCGTAAGAACTTTATTTGTTGAATTTTCAATAAACTGTGATTTTTTTTATTTGTAAATGCCTTGTTTCATCATTTCTACTGTTTCTAAAAACAGTTTGTATTATTTTTTAGGATTTAGTTACATTTTTAAATAACGAAAAATAAGTAAATAAATAATATTTGTTTTTTTAAATATTGTTAATTTTTTTAATAAAATTTTATTCTCATATATCGTGAAGTATAAATGAAATGCATTATATTTTGTTTTGTATTTTTTTTTAAATAAAAATGGGGGGAGTAAGGGAGGGGTTATTATAATCTCCAAATGAAAAAACAATATTTGTATTTGTTTCGGGTTTGGGCATATCCACTAATAATCAAGTTGAAGTCTGTATCTTTTTGCAAGACATGAGAATTGCCACTTCTCTTCACATTCAAAACTTAATTGTGGCGGGGGACTCCAAAAATGTCTTTAGGTATATGGCGTTGAACACCATTCCTAAGGATTCCCTCTTGGAGTTGGTGATAGAAAGGATAAAAAATGCCACAAAATCATTCTCCAAATTTCAATTTTTCCATGTGTTGAGGGATAACAATTCTATAGCAGACCATGCATCCCCCCGATATGACTCCCTTATCAATACTACATTGTCAAAGGGGGGGGGGGACCTAAACTAGGTGAGTTTGTTGGTGCGACCGTGGCTAGGGTTTACAATAGCCACAGGCCACATCATAACTTTTATTTCTCCTCTCAATTGACTTTATTGCGTGCCTGTTCATCACTCCCGACTCGCCTTTGTTCATGCAACTGTGTCAAATGGCATATGGTTCGGGTATTGTTTGGAGTTTTGAAGGAAGCTCGGGTTGTTGTCTTTACTGAAGTTATTTGGTTGTCTTTATTTTGGTCTCTATGGGTTTCCTTGGACCTAGATGCTATGGATCTAATGACTTTTTTGTTGGTGCATGATATTTGAAGGCGGGTCTGAGTTTATGTCTGATTTTTTAGTTGGCGATCTTTGCTCATGGGAAGAGTTTTGTCTTCATTTGTGAGCGATATGATCATTTTTGGATCCGATCCAATTGTCTTCTATGCTTTTTTGTTGCGCTCTCGGAGGTTGTTTCTACTCATAGCCTTTTTCATGTGCGGGGGTTTTCAGATGCCTCTTTGGGGTTGGATCTAGCCAATCCATTCCTACTAGATCATTCAAAGCCTAATGCAATGTGAGGGTTTTCCCTGGGGCCTTGGTGGCTTGGGGATCTCTACGCTCCTCGTGGGTTCTTGTTGAGANGGGGGTTTTCAGATGCCTCTTTGGGGTTGGATCTAGCCAATCCATTCCTACTAGATCATTCAAAGCCTAATGCAATGTGAGGGTTTTCCCTGGGGCCTTGGTGGCTTGGGGATCTCTACGCTCCTCGTGGGTTCTTGTTGAGATTCAACAAGACGATCCTAGTGAAAATTATGCACCTACACTAGGATGGAGCCTCAGGCTATTTTTAGGTGGAATTCTATTTTTAGATGATGAGCAAATTCTATTTAAAGATGATGTCTATTTATAGATGGTGAGGGAATTCTATTTATAGATGTATGTCGAATATTATTATCCCTTAATAATAGTTGGACAATAAATATTAATCTATTCTCAATGAGCACTTGGAAATAGTTAAATTAAGTGGCAAATCAGTTAGCTATAGGAAATTTGAGTTCAAAGGTTGATTGGTGGGACATGCAAGTCGAATTAGTTGTAATTGAGTGATTCAAAGTTGTAATAGAGTTATATGTGTAGTTATGTGAGCTGTAAAGTAGTTTAACTAAGTTAAGTGAGTTAAGCTCATTTGTACTAGTTGTAACTGAACTTACACTAGTGAGAGATCGGTGAATTAATTATTAATTAATTCACAATCAGTGATCTCACTTGCAACTGAAGCTTTACCAATGTTAACTACATGCATGTCACATCTAGGGGAGACCCAGTTGAGATAATAGGTGAAAGCGATAGTTTGACTATCAGTTGTGACATTAGTGAGTGCACTCATGCAACCACACACACATTGGACGTGCCCATGAGGAATGCGCAGCCTAGGCAAGAGGGATTCATTCATTGCAGGGATTTTCATTAGCAGGTATTGTGTAGAGGAGGCAGGTTGTCTGGAGGCAATAAATTGGGACTTGCATTTGCCAATTTTTGTATGACAGTGTGAGATGATTGTATATTGTACTGAGAGATCTTGGATTATAGTTTTGTATGATATTGTTTCATGATCCATGATATATACATAATATATGATAGTGGAGTTTTTAGCTTTATGCTTTCCCGGTAAAACATCTGTGTTATGTGTGATTGAACTCTCTTCTTGATATTGCAATTGGCGATTGTGTTTTAAATTCCGCAAGAATTTTAGTAGAAGCGATTATGTATTTAACAATGGCATATAATTGTTAGATCAAGACAATCTAGGCAATGCATAATTTGTATTAAAATTTCTACATGGTATCAGATTATAGAAGATTGCAAAAGTTGAGTTTGTGATTGGATAGTATTCGAATTTGCAGAAAGACTTTCTTGGTGCTATAGCTGATTCAAGATCGAAATGGATTTCAATGGCTTGAGGTTAGAGTATGCACTCAAGGGTAGCTCAAACTACATTTCTTGGAAGGACAGGATGGAGGCAGTACTCGAAGACAATGGCTTGAAGGAATTCATTGACAAGGATGTTCCTAAGCTAGATGCTCCAGACATTGCAAATCTTGATGCATGGCAAAAGAAAGTGGCAAAGGCAAGGAGGATCCTATTGGAGGGAGTACCATACCACATTGTCTCAAACCTTCATGGGAAAGCCACACCATATGAAATGTGGAAGGCTTTGATGGATCTATTCCAAAACAACAACGACCATAGGAAATTGACGCTCAAAGATAAACTTAGGAAGATCAAGATGGAGAAGGGAAACTCCATTCCAAGATATCTCACGAAGTTTGTCCAATGTCGGGATGAGCTGGGGAGTGTGGGAATAACCTTCATTGATGATGATTTGGTGAGCTTGGCTCTCCTAGGACTTCCCAAGAATTGGCATAGCTATCAAGACTCTGTCAATGGAAGGGAAAAATTGCCACATTGGGAACGAGTATGGTCCAATCTAGTGCAGGAGGAGTTCAGGCGGAACACCATATATGGATCTTCATCAAAACATGATGATGAAGAGGATTTTTCTTTGGCTGCCAAGGAAAGGAAAGGGAAGGGGAATAAATTCCATTCAAAATTCGAGTGTAAAGGAAAGAAGATGGATTTGTCCAAAGTGAAGTGTTTTTACTGTCACGAACATGGGCATCTCGCTACTAATTGTCCGCAGAAGAAGAAGAATAACAAGAAGGTTGCTCGAGCTACAGCTAGTGAGGCCCTTGCCTCACAATTTGAACTTGACTTCTCCTTTATCACATGCATGGAATCAAGTGCATTGGGATCGGTGTGGTATTTGGATAGTGGCGCTTCCTTCCACATGACGGGAGATAAGGAGATTTTCAGTGACTTGGAGGAGATAGATCTCAAAATGCATATAGAGATGGGCAACGAAGGACAATATAGTGCAATTGGAATTGATACCATTACCTTTCAGAGAGAGTCAGGTAAACCATTTCAATTGAAAGATGTTATGCATGTTCCAGGTCTGAATAAAAACTTGGTCTTAGTCACAATGTTGGAGGACAGAGGCTATGACATTGTTTTCAGCGATGGAAAATCTTTCCTGCGACATAAAAAAATGGATCAAGTCAAGAAGATAGGTATTTGAGTTAAGAATCTCTACAATATGGAGTTAGATGGTTGTGCTTCCATGATGGGCAAGGTAGAAAAAGTGGTGAGTAGGGGATGAGGGAGAATTATCACACAGGCGATTGGGCCATCTTCATCATGGAGCCTTGAAAATCATGCAACAAATATCTATTGGACTTCCAATGGGAACACTTGATCATTTAGATGAGTGCAAGGGTTGCACCATGGGGAAGTATGTAAAGTCCACCTTTCATGAAAAGGATAATTGTGCTTCGGTGATTCTGGAGAGAGTTCACATAGGCGTGTGTGGACCAATATCATTTGCTTCAACAACAAAACATAAGTATTATGTTATTTTTGTTGATGACTTTTCTCGTAAATGCTGGATCTTCTTCATGCATAAGAAGGATCAAACATTCTCAAAGTTTTGTGAGTTTAAAGCATTGGTGGAGAAAGAGTCGAGGAATCAAGTGAAGGCTCTGAGGAACGATAATGGTGGAGAATACATATCTAATGAATTGAAAGACTTCTTCAACAAAGAAGGAATTCGAAGAGAACTCATAGTGCCTCATAACCCACAACAAAATGGGGTCGCAGAGAGGAAGAATATAACGATCATGGGTGCAGCACGAGGGATGTTGCATGATCAGGGCCTACCAATGCATTTGTGGGTGGAAGCAAGCAACAATGGGGTTTATGTGAAAAATCGTTGTCCTCATAGAGTACTTGGCATGAGTACACCTGAAGAAGCTTTCACTGGTAAGAAACCAGATGTTTCTCACTTTAAGATTTTTGGCTCATCTGTTTATGTGCATGTAACCAAGAACGCCAGGAAGAAGCTGGATTCGACTGTTGAAGTTGGGATATTTGTGGGGTACACAGAAACACCCCATAATTATCGTGTGTATTTTCCTAACAATAAGATGATTTTTATGATAAGGGATATAAAATTCGATGAGGGGAAATCCATGCGGTTGTCGCATGAGAGGGAGCTAGACTTGCATGCGGAGGAGGAACTGTTGGTTCCCAAAGATGAGTCTCAAGATGTGGATCAGCCACATGAGGAGGTTCATGGAGTGGAGGAAGCAACTCATGCAGAGACATCCATCAGAAATGGTAGAAAGCGCACCACAGAAGTTGATAGATTGAGACTAGATGTTGCACAAAATGTAGGAGCCCCTACTTCACAGTGCAGACAAAGACATTCTTCTGATCGATTTAATGGATACATGGCTCTCATGAGAAAATGCATTGTGACTGAACCATCTTCCTTTTAGGAAGCAGTGCAATATCCCACTTGGGTTGATGCAATGGTGGAGGAGTATGACTCCATTGTAAAAAATAGTGCATGGGAAATTGTCCCAAGACCGGTCGACAAATCAGTGGTAGGTTTGAGATGGATATACAAGGGTAAGATTTTAATCATTGTTCTTTATGTTGATGATTTAATACTAACTGGTGATGAGAAGATGATACACTCATCAAGGAGGACCTTGCAAAGGAGTTCGAGATGAAGGATATGGGCCTCCTTCATCATTTCATTGGATTGGAAATATGGTAGCGAGATGGTGAACTTTTTGTGTCTCAAGGAAAGTATGCAAGGGAGATACTGGGTAAGTTTCACATGGAGGGATGCAAACCCATGGATACTCCTCTTCCAGGAAACTAGAGGAAAGAGGATGCTACTTATGGAGAGGTAGTGGATGCTATTGTCTATCGACAATTACTGGGTTCGCTAATGTATCTAGTGAACTCGAGACCGAACATTTTCTATGCAGTTAACCAACTGATTCAAGCGATGGTTAAGCCTACCAAGCTCTTTTGGAAGGCGGGTAAGTGTGTCCTGAGATACCTGAGGGGCACATCTGAGTATGGATTATGGTACACATAGATGGATGAGGTGAAGTTTCATGGCTTCACAGATGTAGATTGGGCGGGCATCCCAACGAACAGAAAGAGCACATCAGGGGGGATATTTAGTATCAGATCTATAGTTGTTTCTTGGTATAGCATGAAGCAGAGATCCATGGCACTCAGTTCAGCGGAAGTAGAATACATGGAAGCGAGTCAAGTTGTATGTGAGGCTATCTGGATGAGAAGGATCTTGGTTGGTTTATTTGGTTATCATTTAGATCTGATAGTGATTCATTGTGATAATTAGATTTGCATTAAACTCTTGATTAATCCCGTGTTTCATGATATATCTAAGAATATAGATATCCGATATCATCATATCAGAGATTGTGTGTAGTGGAAGATCATGTTTCTTCAGTACATTCCTACGGAAGATCAGAATGCAGACATTTTGACAAAGGCACTCACTAGGAGAAAATTTGAATACCATAGAGACAGGATCAGAGTGAAGGATAATCCCTTTCTTGTTGAGAGGGAGTGTTGAGATTCAACAAGAAGATCCTAGTGAAAATTATGCACCTACACTAGGATGGAGCCTTAGGCTATTTTTAGGTGGAAGTCTATTTTTAGATGATGAGAAAATTCTATTTATAGATGATGTCTATTTATAGATGGTGAGCGAATTCTATTTATAGATGTGTGTTGACTATTATTATCCCTTAATAATAGTTGGACAATAAATATTAATCTATTCTCAATGGGCCCTTGGAAATAGTTAACTGAAGTGGAAAATCAGTTAGCTATAGGAAATTTGAGTTCAAAGGTTGATTGGTGGGACATGCAAGTCGAATTAGTTGTAACTAAGTGATTCGAAGTTGTAACAAAGTTATATGTGTAGTTATGTGAGTTGTAAAGTAGTTTAACTCAGTTAAGTGAGTTAGGCTCAGTTGTACTAGTTGTAACTGAACTTACACTAGTGAGAGATCAATGAATTAATTATTAATTAATTCACAATCAGTGATCTCACATGCAATTGAAGATTTACCACTGTTAACTACATGTATGTTAGATCTAGTGGAGACCTAGTTGAGATAACAGGTGAAAGGGATAGTTTGAATATCAATTGTGACATTAGTGAGTGCGCGCATGTAACCACACACACATTGGATGTGCCCATGAGGAATGCCCAACCTAGGAAAGAGGGATTCATTCATTGCAGGGATTTCCATTAGCAGGTATTACACAGAGGAGGCAGGTTGTCTGGAGGCAGTAAATTGGCACATGCATTTGCCAATTTTTGTATGATAGTGTGAGACAATTGTATATTGTACTGAGAGCTCTTGGATTAGAGTTTTGTATGAGACTATTTCATGATCCATGATATATACATACTATATGATAGTGGGGTTTTTAGCTTTATGCTTACCCGGTAAAACATCTGTGTTATGTGTGATTGATCTCTCTTCTTGATATTGCAATTGGCGATCATGTTTTAAATTCCACAAGAATTTTAGTAGAAGAGATTATGTATTTAACAGTGGCATATAATTGTTAGATCAAGAGAATCTAGACAATACATAATTTGTATTAAAATTTCTACAGTTCTAGAGTTTTGTGTAGCGGATGTTGGGGTTGCAGTGTTCTTTTTCGGTGTCTTGGGTTGG
Source organism: Picea engelmannii (assembly GCA_009831015.1). Lineage (NCBI taxonomy): Eukaryota > Viridiplantae > Streptophyta > Pinopsida > Pinales > Pinaceae > Picea > Picea engelmannii. The sequence goes on along the minus strand of ML814485.1, from coordinate 73,069 downwards.
AAGCTTTGAGGTCCTTTTCCTTTTGGGCATGCAGTGTTGATTTGTTGGAGCTTGGTCAACACTTTGAGGTCCTTTTCAGGTGTGCAGGTTCTAGCTTCTTTTCTTCCATGGAAGCAAGAATCCTTGTTTTTTTGGTCCTCTGGCTCTAGATCCTGTGGGGATTATTTTTCGCTCTGGCTTGGTCCGTCTAGGTTGGGGTCTACCTCTGCTGCATATTCTTGGTTGAGTATTATGGCTATTTTCTTTTGACGATTTCTCTATTTAATAAAGTCAATTGTAGAGGGACATTTTGTTTCTTATTTATTCCTCTTGGGTTGAAAGGTTTCTCACACTAAATGCATGTTCCTTCATGCATTATTCAGAATGCAATTTTTATTTATCATAATAAAAGTTACACTTTTTTCCTTCGGAAAAAAATAAAATTATATAGCGGATAGATATGCCAACCAAGATTCTTGGAAAAAAAGAAAGGGATATAGTGATCAATGAAAAACATTATACCCAATATATACCTTGAATGATGAAGGACAAGGCTGATTACAATCATTTAAACCAACACATGGCTTGTTGTAAGGAAAATGGGTTATTTGGTAGAGAGAATAATGAGAAGCGTTGTTCCCCATATTTTCATGTGCCCACACTCTTCTCTTTGCATGATTTTGGAATGGTGAACGGTATTTCCCTTAAGCTCTATGGGATTATGGATTTATGGTTTGGTCATCTCATGTAACATCCTCAACTCTTCATGTGAGGCTTAGTTTGGTGATCTCCAACCTCCTGGTTTGGTTGGTGGTTTTGATTTCTCTCCTCCTCTATTAAATAGGTAAGTTGTCACCTTAATCTTCCTCTCTTCCTGATGGTTTGGTATGTATTGGGATAGCCCCTTATTTCATTTAGGGGGAGCTTAATTATATGTTCTTTAATGGGGACTCTATCTTTCAAATTGAAATTTTTAGTTAATTAATGGATATAGTGGGGTTTTGGGCTACTTCCTTTCGAATTGTAGTTATTGGCAACTTCAAGGCGTGATAATTCATTACAAGTCTAAATCTAATAAGAAACCTGGTTGGTTATTTGTTTCCTACTATTCATTTGGCTATAAAAGAGGTTTACCCTAGGACCTTCTTGCTTCTTTCTTAGATTCCCTTGTTTGTTCTCAGTCTGGGTAACTCTTATTAGGACAACTTTGATATAATTTCACTTTTACCCTCTAATGCAAGTGACTTCGTTATTGTGATAAGGATTGATAATGAAGATTCCTCTAGAATTTCTACTTGACTTTGTGATTTGGTTTATTTCTATGTTCATATGGATTACAAAGAACTCTAGGATATTCAACAAGGTTTGCAGAGGCGTGAGGAAGAAATACAAGGAAGCATAAGCTAGATTTCAAAAGATTCTAAGAAAATCTGTGAGCTAGATAACCATGCCACTTCCCAAATTGCAACTATAATGGGTACCTTGGTGTAATAGAAACATCAGATAAATGGGGTGGAGGCAGAATGTAATATGCTAAGGAATATGGTAGTTAGTTTGTCCAAGGGTGAGCAGTTTGGAGCCTCTAACCAAATGGAATCAGTTAATTCAAATTGTGGGAGACCAAGGGAAGAGGATATAGTTCATCATCTCCCAAAGAGTTTAGAATTGGTCAAGCAAGCCTCATATTCATTTAAGGAAGCAACAAATGAAGACGATAGCCAACATGCTTTCTATTACGCTTTAATGTATTTCAATTTTTTTTGCCTTTTAGGTATGTTTCGTAGAATCTATACACTATGAGGTTTTTTGCACTATCATGTATTTAAAACTACTTGTGTTGTACAACTTTATGCTGGTAGTTCACACCTTTTTGGACTTTGTTGGTATTGTTTTGAGACAGACTATAATGTACTCTTACTGCAATATTTGTTGTAGCTTTTGCTAAATATTAAATCTTCTAGTTATGATTAAAAAAATAAAAAATATATTTGTTTAAAACATATCAATATAATTGAAAAATTATAATAAAAAATTATTTATATAAAAAAAAAAGTTAATTAAATTAATTAATAATGAAACCGATTAAAATGAAAAAAATATTTTTAATAATAATATTTAAATATCTTTAAAATAAAGGAAGATGAACATATCTACATGTTTAGATTGGACTTTTAAGCCTTTTAATAAAGGTATTTAAATCAAATTGATTAATATATGAACCATGCTTACTCTCTTTGTTAGCTAATTGTTGATTGTTAATTTAGCGTTGAACCCTAAAGAATCCAATTTACCCTGGGACCATCCACAAAATGAAGAGACACCTTATAATTTTCCCCAAAAATATATATTTAATCATAAGCATATTCTTTGATAACTTGAGTCTTGTCATAGACTGAGTCACTTTTGTGGCTCTGGAGAAGGCGCGGCTCTAGAGAATTTTCAAGTTAGGGTTTGACAGTCATGGTCTCAATAGCAGCCAATATGGTCACCAAAGGGGGAGGGAATGCAATCCCCTCATACAAGAAGGTAGTGGTGGATAGAGGGAAAGGCCCAAGAGGTAGCGGTTTCAAAGAACCTCTGACAGGTACCTCAGGATTAGGATCGGAAAAGAAACAAGAGGGAAACCAAGAAAAAAGTGATCACGTGGGGCAAGGAGACATAGAAGCCTAGAACGACGTACAAAAAATGATGAACCCCAGTGGAGCAAAGGGGCACAACCCGTGCAAACCTAAAACAACACTGATACCCAAGGTTATACTGGAATACCCCCAAACAAAACTCTTACGGGATTAGATGAAGACACATGCACTGATCTGCAAGTTCATGGGCCTATGGTCCACAGAAAAAATGTTGTGCAACTGGATAAAATACCATTGGAAGCCAAGTGGAGAAGTGGAAATCCACCTAGGCTCGAAAGGATTCTTCACCGTGGTCTTTATGAACCTGGAGGATAGGGATAAATTCTTTGAGGGGGGGCCATATTTCCACGCCTCAGTAGGGTTGTACATTCGTCTATGGAAGGAAAACTTCTCCCCAGAGAAATAAACCTTTAAAAATCTCCTAGTCTGGATAAGGATTTACTCCTTACCGCTAGACTACTGGCTTCCATCCACCTTCGAAGCCATAGGGAACAATATTGGAAAATATTTCAAGACATCGAAAGCTACTCTAAAAGGCATATATACATCCTACACAAGGATCTGCATCAAGATGGATGTTTCGGGAGCTCTCTCGAAATCCATAATCCTGGAGTTTAGGGATGAGGAATGGATACAAAGCATAGACTACGAGCATATCCATTTTCAATGTAGAATATTTCATGAACATGGACACCTAATAATATAATTACCTCTTAACAAAAAACAAGAAGTGGAAAAAACTAAGCTACAGCAGGATGAGGATGGTTTTGTGAAGCCAAATCACAAAGCCAGAGGAAACAAGAGACAAGGCAAGGCCCCAATAGGAAGCAACCTAAAATCCAAGCTTAGAACAAAAGGAAGAAACAGGACCAACCAAGGGGAATAAGGATGGATGGAAAATATGAAAGATAAGGATGTGAAGGAACACACAACTCAAGAGAACACATAAAATCCAAGCAACAAAGGCGAACAGGGAGGTAGTACAAGTCCCAGGGGAGGAGGAAACAAATATGCCAACACACCAATGCAAGAATTAGACGAAGATTTGGAGATGACTCCAAGTGAGGTAGGAACATAGGACCCAGATCTCAGAGACATTATGGAAAGAGAAGGAATAGATCTACCAATTATACTGGATCAATGGAAAAGGCAGGGAGTAGACAATGTGCTAGAGGAGCAACTCGATCACATTCAATATCTCTTCCTCCTAAGGGAGGAAGAAAAATATAGTGGGATCAAGCACATGCATGGTGAGATAGGACACCTGGGAATCAAAATAGGCAATGGACAGCCACAACACTCACCCAAGTAGGCAAGGAAGAAGAAAGGCATAAAATCAAATAGTGTAGCCCTACAAGAACTAGGAGCTCTGCTGATAAATTCAAGTAATATTAAAAATATATTCCCCAACTCCCCCTCACATGTTTAAATGAATATCATAACATGGAATATAAGAGGCCTAAACAACCCAAGAAAGAAAAGAATACTTAAAAATAGATTGAGTAAGGAACAACCTAACCTATGTTTCATTCAGGAGAGAAAATGCACTTTAGACAGAATGGAAACAATTAGTAAAAAACACTGTAGAAAGTACAAGATGTTGGTTGTCGAACGCCAATAGATGGAAGGAGGTATCCTCACGCTATGGAACCTACAATCGGTGAACCTACTTGTAGAAAAATCCATGAGAAACACACATTCTGTTAATATGCAAATCATAGGGAACACAGAGGAAATTCTACGCACTAATGTGTATGGCCCCTAGGTGATGGAGGAAAAAAAAAGAATGATCAAACTAGAGAATCTAAAGGAGCATAACTGAAACCTCCATTAGATTTTGGCAGGGGATTTCAATATCATCACTACACTTGTAGAGAAAAAAGGGGGCACCAAGAGATTGGACAAAGGTGCAGAAGATTTCTCATCTTTCATTGACGCAATGAAGATCGTGGACATTAGGACCAAGGACAGTCAATTCACCTCGAACAACAAATGACTAGGTCACCACCAAATAGCTACAAGGCTAGACATATTTTTGGTGTCAAAATCAATCATCCTGCAGGGACTAACTTTGGACTGCAACATCCTCCCATGGGGGGGATCAGGTCACTGGCTAGTTCAACTGGAAGCAAATTTTCAAACCACACCGAAGAAAATACCATTTAGATTTGAGAAGTTCTGGATCGACCATCCCACATTCAAGGAGAACATCAACCAATGGTGGCGGGAGGAACTTCTGGACCGAGGGACAAGGATGTTCAAACTTTACAAAAAAATCAAATACATCAAACAAAAAATCAAGGAGTGGAACAAGGAGGTCTTTGTAAATATAAACCAGGGGAAAAAGAGCATCGAGGACAGAATGGGGAAACTAGAGGAATAGTGCATCGAAGAGGGATACATAGAGGACCAAAAAACTGAAGAGGTTCATTTGAACCAGGAATGGGAAGCAGTATCCCTACAGGAAGAAACCCTGTGGTGTCAAAAGTCCAGAACAAGGTGGATAAGGGAAGGGAAAAGGAATACCAAGTTTTTTCATAGAACGACTATTGCAAGAAGATCCCACAACAAAATCTTGAATATTAGGGATCAAGACGAGATCGAAAGAGAATCCCACCGGGAAATTGAGAATACATTGGTCAACCATTTCCAGGGGATAGCCTAGGAACCAAACCAAGATAGATCGGAGGCCATACAAAGAATAATTCAGCACATCCCCAATTTGGTCACAGAGGAGGAAAACGTTGTCTTAAGCAAACCCATTTCCAAGGAATAAATTGACCAAGTGGTCGAAGTGATGCCTAATGGAAAGGTCCCAGGCTCGGATGGGTTCACAGTGGAATTCTTCAAACCCTATTGGGGAGTGGTTAAGCATGATATTTATGGGGTGGTGGAAGACTCTAGGATATCGATATCCTTCCTAAAAGATTTAAATTCCATAATGATCACTCTAATCCTGAAAGAAAATGAATCTAGAACCCTAGATCGCTACAGGCCTATAGATTTATGCAATGTAGTTTACAAGATAATATCCAAAGTCATAGAAAATAGACTAAAGCTGCTACTTCCCACATTGATTTCACAGGAACATGCTGGTTTTGTGGAAGGCAGACAAATCTTGGACAATATCATCCAAGCCCATGAGATCATTCACATGTTAAAAATCCAAAGGAGAGTGGGGATGATAATCCAACTTGATCTGGTGAAGGCTTACGAAAAAATAAGTTGGCACTACATGGCTAAGACTCTGGAAGCTTTTGGGTTCGACCAACACTTGATCAACTAGATAGTCGCTCTAGTTTCAATGAAAAGCTACTCACTTCTAATCAATGGAGTGCCAACAAAACCTTTATGTCCATCCATAGGCATAAGACAAGGGGACCCACTGTCCCCCTTCCTGTTCATTCTAATGATTGAAGGGCTAAGAAGAAGTACTATAGAAAGTGAAACTACAACTGGGGAAATAAAAGGTATCAAACCTTATGAAAATTGTCCAACCTCCACACACCAACAATTCGTTGATGATACCCTATTCCATGGCACACCCATGGGAAAGGAAGAAAAAGATTTTAAAATAATTTTAGAAGACTTCGGGGAAGCCTCGAGGGAGGAAATCAAACACTCCAAATCCATGATATACTTCTTCAACACTAATCCAACAATTCAACGCAACCTGGCCAACATTTTGGGGTTTGAATGCAAAATGCTCCCAGTGAAATACTTGAGAATCCCCATGAAAAACAGAGCCTACACCAAGGCCACGTGGGAAGGATTTATCAACAAACTACAGGAGAGGGTAAAAAACTGGACATATAGATCCCTAAACCTGGATGTAAGGCTTATCCTCACCAAAACGGTTCTTCAAGCAATCCTGACGTATATGATGTCAGTGTTCCCAGCCCCCAAAGGAATACTACAAAATATAAGAGCCATCCAGTGAGACTTCCTATGGCGTGGTGCAAAACATAAAAAGAAATGGGCCTTGGTGGCCTGGGATAAGGTTTTCAACCCAAAAAACAAAGGCATCATGGGGTTACAGGACCCACAGGTAACCAATGAAGCCTACGGGGAAAATCTCTGGTGGATATGGGTAAAAGACAATTCAGTATCGTGGACAAACCTATGGAAGGCCAAATATGCCTCGAACATAAGAGACCATGAGAAAATTCGATTCATGGGCGCAAGGGAAAGATCAGCCAGATGGAATCTTTCCTAGCGCAACAAGCACTGGATCTAGAAACATAGCTTCTAGGAAGTCAGAAATGGTAGAACAACAAGGTTTTGGGAGGATGCATGGAAATAGGAACCCATAATGGAAAATCTAGAAAGAGAGGAGCTTCAATAGGAAATGATTGGGCAAGGAAAAACAAAAATCCATCATTACTGGAAACAAAGGGAAGGCAATGCCAGGTGGTGGATCTGAGACAAACTTAAGCCACAAAATAGAGCCCGGACCAAATCAATCACAAAAGAGGTGGAGGAGGAATTGGGAAAAAGGAAAATTGGGGTTTTGGAAGAAGAGGACCAATTGAGATGGGACAGGAAAAATGGGGGTGAATTCAACTTAAAAGAAGAATGATATTACATCGTGGGTTAGGACCAAGAAAATCTGGAGAAACAGTGGGAAAAAATATGGAAAATCCCCCAATGGCCAAAAATCAAAATGGTCAAATGGTTTGTTCTACACAACCGAATCCTAACTTGGGAGAAACTCATGAAAAGGGGTTTTATAGGGCCCTCCTACTTCCATATATGTCTATACAAGGAGGAAACAACTAACCACCTCCTCGACGAATGCAACTATACAACAGAGATATGGGACTGGGCGAAATGCATCTTCCACCAATCCAATAGGATCCAGGGGAACATCAATGCAACCATAAACAACTGGAATGAGGATTATATTGAAAATGAAATGGTGAACCTCTGCTGGAATCTAACGCCGAGGATGATCATCTAGGCAATCTGGAAAGAACAGAACATGTGCATCTTTAGGAATGAAAGTATACCGATAGAGAGGATAACGGAGACAATAGTCTCTCAAATAAGAGAAATGGTGTAGAGATGCAACTGGACGATGGAGAAAGCACAACTCATAGACCAAGAATCCCAGATCCTGGACCTTTTCCAACTAAAAATTCGGCGCAACATCCTAACAGTAGAGCACAACCCACAACTCTAGATAGGATCCTACAACTAGACTCCCCCTCCATCAAGGTTCCTCAAACTGAACTTTGAAGGGAAGGCAAAAGGCAACCCAGGAGTGGTAGGGGTAGGAGGCATGATCAGAGACAGTGGTTCCAACATCATCCGACAATATGCTAGGAGCATGGGAAACTTAATGTTGTCCCTCATCTAAGTTTTGAGGAAATCTTGGTCAGGAATGACCACTTTTTGGACTTTGACGTAGTGATCAAGGAAGGAGCTCCTAGGCAGAGTTGAGATCACGGATCTCACTTGTTTTGTGGGATTTGTGGACCCAGCAAGGGGTTCCTAGGGTTTTTGTAAATGGTTATGGGATGTTGGCCCATGGGTTCTCCCATTTTTAGGCCTTATTGTAAAAGTATAAATAAGACTAATATTGTAAGGATGTGTAGTAGTAGAAGCGAATTCTAAGTGGCTTGCAAGGATAAGTTCAAGTAGTTTTGGATTTCTTAGTGCAAAATAATGTGTATGTAAGGCTTCGTGCTTGATAGAGAAGTGGTATTTTTGCAGTGACCTAGTTTTGGGAAGGAGGATCTGGCACTCAGTGCACAGATATCCTATCCTCTACGAAGCTTAGCTATGTGGCTTAGTGCACAGGAGAAGATAAATGTAAGAGACTCAGAAGAATAATAAAGAAGACGAAGTAGTTGGTGGACGTAGCCCCACACTAGGGTGAACCACGTATATCTTGTGTCTATGATGTGATTTTTGCTATGTGTGTTTGTCATTTATCTGCTTAGTTCTTTGTTATTATGTATGATGAATAGATCTGATAGTGCTCAATGCTTACTTGTGCTTTATGAATGAATGCTAGATCTAACTCATTGATATGTGCTAAGTGGTTGAAGTACTTAAGCTTTACTATTAATGCGTTGATCTACCTTGGGGTTTGTTCCGCGATGTTAATGAAGCTAATGATTTAATGATTATTATCTTGTAAGTGTTAATAGAATACTATGTGAAGTGTTGTAATCACAGATCTGTGTCCCATCTTGGTTACAGACATATGAGTCATGTAGACCCCCCTTCCTCTACCTCAAGTGAGACTTCTCCTGCTTCGCAGGTGTTGCTGAAAGGGTCGGTAGTTAGGGTTTTTTTGGTATGCTTTTGAAGTGTTAAACCCTGGGTCTACCCCTATGCCAACAAATGGTTCTGTTGCCGAGACTAAAACTGTGATTTCTAGGAACTGATGTGAAGGAAAGGAAATCTTTGCGTGTAGATTTGTTGTTGTGGTGCACAGTATTCTACTTGACTTGAGAAGCTCTATGCTAAGAAATAAACCCGATCTGAAGAAAAGAGGTAAAGATTTGTGCTTTGATAAGAGTAAGATAAGCAAAAGTTTTTGTTTTGAAAAACATGAATTTAGGTATGTTTAATAGATTATTTCCTAGTATGAAAGCTAGGGAACAGTTGGAAGAAAGAGTTGATCTGAATAAATTTGATAGAAATAAAGAAATATATCTTATTCCTATGTATAAAAAGAATTTTTAGACTAATAAGTGGATGCAAGAACCTAGAAAGAATTTTTGCAGATTGCAGGTCCAACACTGTGATCCTAGTGCACAGTACATGAGAAGTTGGGGAACATACAAGAGGAAGAGAGGATTGACACTATGTTATAACTGCAGAAGGCCGGGACATCTTGCTAAGGAATGCCTTGGTACAGGTCCTACTTGTATTTGTTGTAAAATTGTTGGTCATGAAGTTGAGGATTGTCCAAGGATGATTTCTAAACTCGAACAAATGAATATGAGACAAGAAAAATATCAAGAGACTATGGGTATGTTAGAGAATCATAAAGAGAAAGAATCATAAAAAGATCAGACTATGTTATCACAGTTGGAAGAAACACTGAATGATCACAAATATGTCAGTTTATCAGAGATATTGAATGTAAAACAACGCATAAATACAAGAATAGGAGACTTCTACATAGACTGTGTCTTGGATGATGAAAAACAAGTAAATATTATGACAAAAGACACTTGGGAAATTTTGGGAAATCCTACTATGGTACCTTCATTAGGAAGGATAGGATTGTTTAAAGGAAAGATGATAACCCTGTGTGGAAGAGTTATTAATGTACCTGTTATCATCCATGAAACATCGACTGAAGAGGAATTTGAAGTTATGAAGTTTGTTGAGAACAACGCCCCATTCCCACTTTTCTCAGGAAAGAGTTGGATCAAGGAGGATCGGATCAGAAGGAAAGCAAAGGAAGAAGCTACAGAAAAGAAAAAGAAAGAACTATGGGATTTCATAGATAGAAAAATAGACCGACTAATAGAAGAATGAGAAGATAAGTCGAAGCAACAGAAGACAAGAGAATTAGTTGTCAAGGTTAAAAGAACGCAAGAATGTTTGAAGGACCTATCCATGCAAGAAAGAAGAATACCCATCCTAGACTTAATAAGAGAAGAGGTATTAACTTTGAACCCTTTGAGAGCACATTAGTAGTGTGAAGTCACTACGCCGGGAGAAGATAAGAATAGGAATGGAAAGAGAATTCTAGAAACAGTTAGAGAGACTCAGATCATAGGAAAGAAGGAAAGGAAGCTCAGTAAGAAGAAATCCAAGCTGGAAAAGATATAGGAAGTTACAGAGAACAAATGGAAGACTTTGCAGGAGGCAGGTTTGTAGGATCTGAACCTCGCCAGAATAGCAGAACCGCACAGAATGGGACTTCTCCCTGATGAAGCTATATGACCGTTGGAGGCGCCCCAACCATTAGAACGACACTCTGGAATGGCTAGGAAACACATTTATGGGTGAATAGACCACATTTGGGACATTGAGACTACGCAATAATGGACATATTTTCATTGATGAAAACACTCTTGCCTATTGGAGGAATCCGTTACGATGCTCACTTATTTAACCCGTCGGACGCTGCAATGGGACCACTTTTTTCTACCCTTGATTATATGAGACAAGAAGAGAAGTAATTGTGTGTCGAGCTGTGTTCTTAGACATCATTTTCCATTTGTCTACCCCGCTTATCCTCTCTCCTACCCCGACCTATTTGGTAATAGTGAGAATGTCATCCGAGCACACCGAGTTAGAGAAGTCCGTTAAGGAGGTTCTTAAGAATTTTATGGCTAATAAATCTATGTCTGAAGGAGTACACGCATCATCGACCAGGGGACTGCAGGCTTCCCCTTCGACCGGATGACGTTTTGGTCATACTAACCCCGTGATCGAGTAGTGAAGTAAGCATCGTGGAGATATGGCGAATGCAAAGTAGATCCCATCGATATTACCAGATTATATCCTGCCCTTGGCTGGCACGGTTAACTGTGATAGCATCCCATGGGACTTTGAGTACACATTGGTCACCATGTACATTCTGAAGGGAATACGCATAGTGGGAAGTCAGTTGGGATAGATCCCACTACTGAGTAACAATGATTTCAACCTTGGAGAGAGAAAGAACTACACCTCGCTCACAACTCATAGATATTTGACGAAGACCACTAGGAAGAAGCCTCGCTTGGTCTCCTAGCCTTGGATTAAGGAGCTGGCATAGTCCACGATACTTAACGTGATGAAGATTCCCCATTTTGGACGACACTAGGAGGTTAATTCTTGCATTAAACTCCTATTGCCGTGCTACTATGGCGGATACCTGTGGCTTGAACAACATATTACTGTGGATCTAGTGTTGATGCATTGGATTATAGGATTGAGCATGCAGGGACCTGACCCTCAATAGTTCTACCCAGGGAAGACCTCAAATCGCTCCCTTGAAAAATGCATTAAGGAGGATTATGGAAAATTTGAGAAGGTAAAGAGAAGCTACAAGGTAGCTTCTATCCAGGATGGCGTAGTGCACCTCTCTTGCCAACTCATAGCTGGAAAGATTGTAAGAAAGAATCCCCCACGTAGGTTACTAGGTTCGTGGTGTACCTCACAGGGAAATGCATGGAGGGGATGCAGATGAATTGGGTAAGTTACCTCATCAATGAGATCGAGAAAGACTTCCACGAAGATCAGGATCAGGGATACGAGTTCCACTTTAGCTGGTTGCTTGTATTGATTGCATTTGTCACTTGGAAAATGCTGGAAGGAGCCACCATCTTGAAGGTCGAACCGTCAGAGTCATTGGCTGCCAGGTTCTCAACCTGTTGGTACACCAATGACATGTTGAACATTGTGTTCCATGCTTACTATCAACAACTGAAGGTTACCATCAAGTCATTCCCGCACATGACACCAAGCACCTTGCACCAGTACAGACCAATAGCCAAGTTTCATGTAGATCCGCATTTTACATATATAACTTTGCACAAATATGAGAGCAAAGAGGAGCTACAATATTATTACAAGATGACCGATGAAGACATGGATCAGATCAC
>ML814485.1:0-21089 GCA_009831015.1 Picea engelmannii | reverse complement strand
CTTTTGCAATTAACAATTAGCAATTATATATAATATCTTATTTCTACGTATGCAATTAGAAAGCACTAATGCTAAGCTAGGATTTGAGGAAATCTCCCATTAATACGCATAAAACCAAAATTTTCGGATGGTTATATTATCTCTTCCGAGTGTTAATTTCAAACATCATGGAATGTCATTTGCGCATCCTTGGGTTGGTCTATTCACAAAATATTCAATCCTCAATTCCGAAAATGAGTTTGACCGACTGTTTCCCTATTCCATACTTAGTCACTTTCCTGGAATTCCACAAGTATACAAACCAGCCGCTGAACTGCCCCATCATGCTCTCATCCATTTTACACGTTTTGCAGTCAAAATTTTCGATACATAAAATTTGATCGTGGGACACTTGCCTCTCCTGAGTATCCCCCATAATCCTATTTTGAATCCAGTCCGACCGCTTTTCATACCTTCCCATTTGTTCCTTTCTCTTCCCCATATCCATGACCTTTGCACTTATCTATAATAAAAAATGTTTATATATATATATATATATATATATATATATATATATTGTTTCTAAATATGCAATTAATGACATTTAATTCTAACAAATCATCATACAGTAACCATATAGATTGGCATTGATGGGAGAAAGGCTCAAGGACATCTCCTATTAATACACATTAAACCAAGATTTGAGGAGGGTTATATTATCCTTTCCGAGTGTTGATTTCAAAATCATGAAATTTTGTTCGTACGTCGTCGGCTTGGCACTTTCATGAAACCTCCAATCCTTAATTTCTCTTCATCGTACCTGCCACCTTCGCACTTCTAAATATGCAATAAGTAATCTTTACTACTAACAGTTCATCATGCAACACCCATACAGATTGTCATTAATCGATGAAAGGCTCGAGGAGCTTTCCCATTCATAAGCATTTAACCAACATTTTGCAGAGAGTTATATTATTGCCTCCAATTGTTCATTTCAACCATCATATGGAGCAAACAAACGTTCTCATAAAACTATGGAATCAACTCGACAACAGTTATGTGGAGATACAGTGAACATCTTTGGGCACGAGGACCAGAACTTCCAGTGGTCCATGAAATATTCTTATTACTCATCCCCTGCCACCCAAAACAAAGTAATTTGGACCTCTTGGATTGCTCATGCAGGCTGTGTCCCTGAAGTTTTTGACTGTAAGGAGTTTCTCTCTTGGGGTGCCGATAAATTTATTTTAGACAAAATAATTATCCCACTGCGGGACTGCTCTTTTGTTTCTTTGTCACCTCAGGTCTTCCGCCAAATGTTAAGATTGTTGGAGCCAACATTGACGTTCAAAGGAGAATATTCCAACAAGTTCCTAGCAAAGCATAATAACGGGTTGGACCTCTTGCCCGATTTCTTGGAAGACCCGATGGTAGTCTAAAGATATCACATGCTTACAGGTTAGTTCCTTTATAAATCCATTCCGCGAAATTGCTTGGCTGTTTACAAGAATAACGGGACAGGACTCCACAACAACTATTTCCCAGATGGCTCTTTATATTTTGTATTTCCCAGTCAAGGAACAAGCCATTTTTTATTGGGGAAAGCTAATTTCCCATGAAATTTGTTCCCAATTGTCAAGCTTCAAAAAGGAGAATAAATTTAATATGTCATCCTACTTAGTTTTTGCGATAGCACATTGTTTCCATTTTCCATAACTGTCTTTGTCCAAGAAGGTCAGTTGGGAATTCGACCTAGTAACATTCTGGTACTATGCCTTGTGGAAGCACAAGGCCTCCCACTATTTTTATGAGGTTTTTAATGGTTTCATGTCTGTTTTCAAATTTTTGTTGTTAGGAGAAGATGCTCCCCGCATATCTGAACAGGAAACCAGTTTTTTGGACAAGAAGGGGACACTTGAACATTTGGATAATTACATTGTGATAAGGATTTTTGGCTATAGGGAAAAACCTACTCTCCTTCCATGTCACATTACAGACACAATGTTTGTTACAGAATTAGCAAGGAAATACAACTATTGGTTGCATCTATTCCAAGAGAAGAGAAAAAAACAATTCATTCCTCTACCTTGGAAAGTCGAGGACTTCGCGTTGAGGAACGTCAACAAAATTGATAAATTCGCAACCCATTCTAGCAGCTTGAACCTAAGAGATGATGAAATCCTAAGAGGGTTCGACCCCAATAATTTTTTTTACAACATTTACAAACACTTGGCTTTGGAAACTATTTTTTCAAAAAACACTTGACCGGAAATAGAGACACTAGCGAAAATGCTCCTGCTTTTGATGTCGACGATTAAAGTACCACTAAATTGTACAAGCAATAGGGAAAAGGCCCCGGTGAGAAGAGTGTTCAATTGGTGAATAGTACTCCCAAAAGTACGACATCCCGGAGCATTGCTCCAATGACCCACCACAACAAAAAATAAACTCAGAGTTCTTCAAATGGAGGAGGAGATAACAACCCTCCTCACTCTAAAATTTATAGTTCTCACAAGCTTCCAGTATACAAGAAGAGAAAAAAAATTGTGGAATAGGCGAAAGAGCCCAAAATTCAGAGTGAGAACATGGAACTTGTGCCTGATATGGATAGCGTATTCTGATACCTTGATCAGCCCAGAGATGCGATCCAACATAGTCGTCCAATGGACATATATGATACCAAATTTTTTGAAGAAGATGAATCCTTCGTGTTCTAGAGCGTTGGTTTTGACAGCCAGTCCAAAAAATTGATTATTGAAAAAAAATATGTAAAAAACAAGAAAGGAAAATCTCGTTCAGAGGTTAACCTTGTGAACATATGGCCATCCCAAATATGTCGACTTCACATAGTGATCGATGATGAACTTGATGATTCCATTGGAGGCATCGAGGCTGAGAATGCCAGGCTGAAGGACCAGTTCAAGGAATTGGAAGAGGCTTTGATTCATATGCCATTGCTTGCCAATCCTTTGGAAATAGCCATGTCTACCACCCCTACAACCAAGTTAAAAGGATCCTCCATCCTCCAAGCATCATGTAGAGGATATGTGGAGAATAATATCAAGAAAATAATGGAACTGGTTACTGAGTCATGGGAAACATCACAAACCATGACTTCTCTTGAAACGAGGGCACATAATTTGCTTGAACATTTGCAGGCGGAGTTAAAATATGAATAACATTTATATTTAAACATAGTCCTTCCTTTTGGCATCATTGTCAATAACATGACAGAAACAAGAAGAAGACAACAAGATCTCCCATCCAAAAACTGGATTGGTCAATTAAATGCATGCTGGAAAGAAAAAGTGAAGAACCTGCATCTCATTATTCAGTCATGTGAACAAGCCATATCAAAGAAAGAAAAATTATTCACAAATATGACCAGAATAAACTTATCCGGAAGGACCAATGACTTCCAAGACCCCAACTTAATCGTCAACTCCTTGCCCTTAACTAGGAAAGAATTCGATAAACAGGTTGATATTTTTAAGGCGTTGTCTTTGGAAAAGTTTTACAACATCCTTGAATATGGTCAAGATGACATCGATGACTGGCAAGTCGACTATTCAGTACAGAATGAGGAAATTGATTAGGCTCTGTGTAATCTTTCTATCGACTTCAGGGAATTAGAAATTGAACTTTTCAACATAAAAATCTAGAATGATATCAACGTCGCCCCAATGAGAAACTACATTGAAGAATGGCTCGAAAGGGAATTGAAGCAGTTCATCGACGAAAGGCAATAGGAAGTTGCCACGATTCTAGCAGCTATCGATGACATCAATGAAAAGGAATCAGAAAGAAAATAGAAAAATGGGTCATATGTACCATCGCTGTAAGTCTATTGATCACATCCTTCTTTGTTTATCAACCCAGTTATTCCACTTTTTTAAATAGAAATGTCTATCCAAACACTGATACCTTTCAATTTCTTATTTTTCAGGTATTACACTCCACCGTCGCCCACTTCTTCTTTCTATAGTCTTGTTTCTTGTACATATTTCTCTTATGGTCTGCGGGAGCCCCAATCCCAGTCTATATAACAAACGCATTGAAATTTCTAGGAATATGTAACAAACTTTTATTTTTTGATATATTTCAAATAAAACTGTTTTTTATCTCTTTTTATATTTATGTCCTCATACATTTTTATCTTCCACTAGTCTATATGACAAATGCATTCAAATTTCCAAGAACACGTAACTTTTTTAATATATTTCAAATTAAACTGTTTTTGTATCTCCTTTTATCTTTATGTCATCATAAATTTTTATCTTCCACTATGCAGGAATTGTATTTTCTTAATATACATACAAAATAGACATAATTTTCAACATAGTAAAATATATTATATACTTTCAAAAAATAAATGGGGCTCTAGAGGCCACGTGTCATTTATTGCATGGATACCACCTGTGCTTCAAGCTACTTGAGACATCTCTGCTACAGTTTCCATCTTCCTCTGCTACTTTTTCCTATCCCAATTCAACCTAGCAGGGACTACACTACCACACAACACTTGTTAATAATAGATTCTATTGAGGTAAATAATTAAAATTTTACGAACATAAAGCTTTAGTTCTAACTGGTATATAAAATTTTAGAAAATATTTTATGTAGGTAAATTTAAGAGGTTTAATTCATTCATTAAAATGTTTTTCAATATTTTGAATCTTGTGGTATCTATTTATTGGTCACAATCTTATTTTTAACAAAATAGTTTAATACTTTTTCACACAAGTTTAGTTTTTTTTTTTTTTTCAATAAAATTATATAGTTTTAATGGTTAGTTTATATGGTTGAACCTTTTTCCTATTCAAGGTGTATTATTAGATGGGAAGGCTATAGATTATAGGTTCAAATGTGTTTAATTTTTTGAGGGTTATTAATCATTATTGTGGTGAGCTACATTCTATCTAGACATTTCAAGGAAGAGGGAGATCTCACAAGGTTTTGTTCTTTCTTGAAATATCTAGATAGTTGTAATGACCTAGTCGATATGAAAAAAGCGATATATATATATATATATATTTTAAATGCAAGGAAGGAAATGCCATTGATACAACAACACGACTCGACGACATCACACAAATAAATTAACGCAGCATATAAACACAAGGCATAGCATGTTAGCACACTATGATATATATATATATATATATATCTTTTAAATGCAAGGAAGGAAATGCCATTGATACAACAACACGACTCGATGACATCACAAAAATAAATTAATGCAGCATATAAACACAAGGCATAGCATGTTAGCACATTGTGATGCTTAACGCAATTTACTAACATTTACTCAGGTAAGGAATAAAAAAGACTATCATACAATGAATTGAATTAAATACGCATTAACAATCTAATTCTAAATCAGAACAACATCAACAATAATTATTGGCCCATCAGAACACAATTTGAATCAATCCTTATCTACAAGGCGCTAGAGATCCAAACACAATTGAACAAAATCACGATAAATCATTGTGCAAGAGGGTCTGTAACTCAATTCAACATGTATCACAACATTCATGCGTAAAATAAACAACTGACACCCAAAAATTCTAGTGACCCTTCAACGCATGCCAGCCTGGAAGTCCAAACTTAAACCATACTTCCTTCAAAATCTTACAAGGTCTCATGCGAGAGAGATAACTAAAATAGAATTGCTATTTAACAACCCAGAAAATTAAATAACTCACTAATAATTAAAACTATCCTTCACCATAAATTTTATGCACGCTAGCATTCGAGTCACCTGAGTAGTCATAAACCATGCCATTTTTATAGTATATATTTGACTAAAATAAAAAAAAACTATAACTATCAAACATCTTCCTAACTCTACCTTCTTAAGGATTATTGATGAATATATCCTTGCATCTTCATATCCTTACAATACTTTACTTACTTACATCTTCCTCAAAAGGGGTTTTACATCATTACACCTCATGCATGATTAAAAATTCATGCATCATGATAACTTTATGTTGTTAATATTATACAAACTTATTCACAAGTTGTCCTAAAAATTATCCAAACCATTATCTAGGCATCACCCAACTAAAGGTTCCACAATTAAAAACATTGTTTATTGGAACTGGAAGTTTAGAACACGGTTATTATAGCATAATTAGTCATAATTGCATTACCTTTTAAACATGGTTTAAAAAGGGGCAAGGTGAATGCACTTTTTACCATAATCTTGAATTTGTCGTTATAATCAATCTTGTTTAATTAAAATCTAGAAAATTAGAACAATTATTGTAACCATCATTAGTCAACTTTGCATGACCTATTAATCATTGTCTAAATAATTATTGTTCATTAAAATAAAGGTCTGAGTAAAAGGAATGCGATACATTGTTGGGTGATCATTCTTGTTTAAAAAAAATCACTGTCTAATATCATTGTTTATTATAATCACTGTCTAAATAAAAGAGAAGGTGATACACGGATTGGCGATCATTCTGTTTAAAAATCACTGTCTAAATTATTGATGTTCATTATAGTTATTGTCTAAATAAAATGGAAGGGGATACATGAATTGGTGATCATTTTGTTTAAAAATCATCGTCTAATGATCGTTGTTCATTATAGTCACTGTCTAAATAAAAGGGAAGGCGATACATTGTCGACAATAATCATGAAATCGATGTTATGAACATTATAAATGACATTGACGCTTTTTTTTTACCTCCATTAAACACAAGGACCTGTACATTAATAAAAAATTTAGCAAGGGATAAGCGCCAAGGTCATGGCAGCCAGGAAACCAATAATCTTAACCAATAAATATCGTTGCTCTAGGACATATCTCGTGGGCCATCCCCTGGAAGTGAGTTAGCTAGAAGAATCACTGCAAATCTTGGGACCGCTTCTACGGGAAAAAAAAAACTCGGGACAGACCACTGGAGGAAATATTTAGATTGGAATAAAAATGCATCGGCGTTCTGGCTATCCGACGAGCTAAGGGAGGAAGGTTTCACAATTTCATGCAACAATTCAATCAGAAGGAAACCTGTACTATTGACACTGGGCCTTCAGAGAGAACGGGGGACTGAGGGCAGAACATTCTAGGTTCAAGGCTCATCTTCACTCGGGCTAAGGCGAGTTATTTCCCACAAGTAACTTTGTTAAAACTGTAGGTGATAAAGATCGTGTTACCACACACCCCATTGATGGCAAGGATTATTTGCACGATGAACTATGGGGCACTTGATCTGGGTAGAGAGAACATCGACCAAATGGGAAATATGCAGAAGTGTAAACACAGGTTCCAGGTGATAGGAACTGCGAAACTTACCGAGACAATGTTGATACCCTCACCCCCAATCAACACCTCGGTGGGTACAAGAAAATTTAAATTGAGATGTAGGCCTTCAACGGATCCATCACAAGGAAAAATTCAGACACAAAACAACGAGGGTCTTTTCTTGTGAATTAGAGAGTAAATGGGGTTTACACATGAAAATTCCGGTTCACTAGGATGTAAAGTAGTTCGAAGTTGTGGCACAATAGACACCCAAAGTAAATAAAGGTTTAGACCAATCAAGTTCCTTGAGGGGTCGGTAGCAAGACCTTGCTCCTAAAAAGATTGTACAAGGTGGACAAGGGTTGCAGAGTGATTTGTTAGAAATAGGTGGAATCACATAGGGCGCTACCTGACATCGCTTACTACATTTTAAATAAAGCCTTCATTAGGACTCGACACAACCTTGTCTTACATCAACTAGGTTTCATCAAATGGGACTTGGATGGCATTGAAACGCAGACCCAAGAAGCTCACCAACACTCAAATACAATGCATCTTACCATAAACTTTCGCAAGCATCTCAGTAAAAGAAATTTTCTAGTTTACCTAGAACTAACCCTCCGTTTAAATCTGATTTTAAAGTACATGAATACATACACTGTAACACAATTTCCAACATATTATCCTCTCATTATAATTTACGATTTGACGAATAACCTTCGGTATAAATAAGTAATTACATAACTATAAATTCTTCTTAAAAACTGATCATTTTTTAACCAACAATCTGAACTTTTGAGGCAACAATCTCAACCTTTGAGGCAAACAATCTCAGCGTTTGAAGCAAACAATCTAAACATTTTTGAAGCAATCAATCTAAACTTTTGAAACCAACAATCTCCTCTAGATTTACCAACTATCGAGCTAGGATATACCATGCAATAACATAATCAATATTCATATACAGGAATTTAAAACTAAATCATAATTCAATTACACATGCGTACCTTATCCAAATGCAAATAACTGGAAGTGACTGTCCCGCGCTTGCACTCCATCCAACTCTTTCTTGCCAAATCGATGAGACCTCACTGGTACCTCCCAAGAAACGCTAGGGGTACTCTTCTTCCCCCTAAGCCCCCCGAGCCACAAAGGGGCCACACACACAATACCAGAGAATGCTATCTCCCATCTCACCTCACAAGGTCAAGCTATCACTCATTACCCGAGTTGGGTACACCAACTCCCACAAGAGAAACTTAGTCAAGATACAATTTCGGCAGCATAACGTTACACAAGCCAGTTGTGATCCAAACTCCTCCTCCGCCATCCTTTTTATAGATTTTTCTTAGTCATTAGTTTCCCAAACCCTCATTAGATTCATTTTTCATTTAATTAATTATGAAAAACCTCCCCCGTACACATGTCGCTCAATCCCCTAGTTGCACCATAAAATCAATTTATTAATTAATTAAATTTTCCATTTCCCTCACCCACCTAAAAGTGTTCCTAAAATCGCTCCTCGGTGTCCCATTATTCCCTTACAATTCTTAAATGACTTACGTCTTACTTAAATCCTAGTTGAGTTCATAAATAGAAAGTTCCAAAGGCTAGATTCCTTACCAAGTTAGATATTCACCTTTTTCTTTAAGTTTCCCCTTTTCTTTAAGTTTCCCTTTTTCTTTAAGTTTCCCTTTTTTCTTTTTAACTAAGTTCAGAATTAGCAAGTTTAGAGAAAACAACCATTTACCCTTTTAATAATTTAATCCTCCATTATAATTTTTACTTTTAATAAAAAAATTGAAATTTTCTTTACCACCATCTTGTTACATGTCTATTTAGTTTTCCTTTGATCACATATTCTACTTAGAGCTAGGTTTTAAATTCACTAGGTTGGGYGACATTTTTAAGGGAACAAAAAKTTATTAAATTTTACTCATACCATCATCTAATTTAAGGCCGACCARGTCCTAAGGAGGCTTAGTTTTCTAGATACTAGGTTTATTAACTTACCAGTCTAAATCRCAACGTGCCCTTCAGGACGCACTACGTGCTCCAAGGGTGCCACTAGCCTCTTTCTRTTTTATTTKCACGGCGTGCCCTTCAAGAYGCACTACATTCTCCAAGGGTGCCACTCGCCTCTTGACTAAATTTGGTAGACATCAAACCCCTGGAKTCAATACTCCGTCAAGTGATCTTGTGGAAGACTAAGGGCCTCTAAGGAATAAGGACCTTGCCTTATTGCRTGCCCCTTAGAATCATCGTGAGCGACTTTCACAGTATGCCCTCATGACATCGTGGGTCTTCATGAACTAGGCAATCATTAACCTACAGTTTGAGCCATGACGGGAGTGCCAGTAGGCTATGGTAGGGATGTTGCCACACCTCTACCTCAATGTCTATGGTTTTCATGCATGACCCCTTTACTCCAAATGTGAGTCTAGTCGGAAATATATTGTCAGCCTGCATCCATCAACGAATCATGTCAACAATAACAATCAACATCATAATATCTAATCATATGTACATATCTCACCTCAACAACATTCAAACCATAACAATCCACTCCTTGACTCGATCAGAAGTCCACAGACTTTCATCGATGCCTCGTCATCCTCAAACATCTAGAGTCCTGCACACTCAGGAGAATCCAATCAATAGAACCTATTGATGTAAATACAACAAAAATAACATATCATCAAATCCACAATATCTCATAATCATAATCAAAACAACCAATTGTATAAAGAACCAGATCACTTGAATGCAAGTGTCCTCAAAGAATAAGTCCTCTCACTGTGCGCAAGAGTGGGATGTTACATACACCCCCTCTTTGTTTAAACTTCGTCCTGAAGTTTCACAGTATGGAATTGCCAAAATAAAGTGTATCACAATATCATATGTCTAGCTATTAGACAAAAATGGAAAATGCTGATGCATATCATATGCATCCTCCCAGGTCGTCGAGTGTGAACTATAGTTGTCCCACTGGACCTTGACCTGATCTACTGTTCGACACCGTAGCTGTCAAATGCGATGGTCCATGATACAGATTGGCTATTCCATGAGCACACCCTTTTCTTATACCTGCAAGGAACTCATGCCAATAACATGGGTGGGATCACTAACATAATATCTCAAAACAAATACATGAAAAACATCGTGCATACACCTCAAAGAAACAAGAAGGGCTAGTCGATAGGCCACGTGCCCCTTCTTTTCCACAATATCGAAGGGTCCCATGAACCTAGGAGAGAGTTTGTCACCCTTTCCAAACTTTATCGAACTCTTATGCGATTTCACCCGCAAGAATATTCGATCGCCAACTTCATAACTATGGTCAACACGATGCGCATTGACATAACTCTTTTGTCGATCCTATGCTTCCTTGATCCTTTTCATTATTGTTTTCATTTGATATTCTATTTCTTGGATCACTTATGGTCCCATGAGGAGCCTATCCTAAAGCCGATCCCAACTCAAAGGATTCTAACACAATCGCCCATAAAGAAACTCGAAAGGCTCCATCTTAATGGTGCTTTGATAACTGTTGTTATATGCAAATTATACTATTGGAAAGAATTATTCCCAACGCTTCTGTTGGTCCATCACGTACATATGCCACATATCCTCCAAGATTTTGTTTGTTCTTTCGGTCTTCCCATCTGTCTCCAGGTGATATGCAGTACTAAAGTTAAGTTGGGTTCCTAGGGCCTCTTGTAAACTAGTCCAAAATCGTCCTGTAAACACTGATCCTCTATTGGATATAATCCCGTTAGGCACACCATGCAGCCTCACAATGCCACTGATGAAAACTCTAGCTATGTCAGGTGCTTGATATGTAGTATGCACAGGGATAAAATGTGCACTCTTCGTCAAAGTGTTGACTACAACAAAAATCGAGTCATGTCTCCTCGCCGTCAGTGGCAATCCAACAATGAAATCTATCAAAATGACCTCCCATTTCGATTCTGGAATAGCGTGTGGCTATAGTAATCATGTCAGACGTCTATGTTCAACCTTCACCTACTGACACTCTAGACATATTATCACGTAGTTGACTATGTATGCCTTTATCCCTTTCAAGAAGAATAAGGGTTTAAGGTTTTCCCTCATCTTTGTGACTCCAGGATGAGTCATGTACACTGCTCTATGAGCCTCGTTTAGGATCAAACTCCTCAACTCATCGTTGGGAGGTACGTAAATTAAACTTTTAAATCTCAATAATCTGTCGTTATCCACAGTAAATCCCTCAAATTTTGGTACCATCATTGTGTTTTGTCTGATAAAACCCTTGACCTCTTTGTACCAGTCATCGTCGCACTGTAAAGTTATAATATTTTCATGTAGATTCGTTTGAAGAGGCATCACCAAAAATATGCGTGGTCTCTGACTCAACACATAAGCCACTCTGTTCATTGTTCCTTTTATGTAAGTAATCTTGAAATCGTACTCGCTAAGAAATTTCGACCAACGTCGTTGTCGCGCGTTCTAGTCGCTTTGAGTAAAGATGTGTTGTAGAGCATAGTGGTATGTTTTTAGTTCAAATTTTTGTTCGATAAGGTAGTGTCTCCAAAATCTCAAGGCATAAACAATGGCTAACAACTCCAAATCATGCGTTGCATAGTTCTCCTCATGCCTTCTCAAATTTCTCAAGATGTAAGCGATCACTCAACTGTCTTGCATCAAGACTCTGCCTAAGCCTCCTTTGATGCATCAGTGCATACCAAGAATTCTTCATCCATGTCAGGGAACTTTAGTATTAGTGTTGTCGTCGACAGCTCCTTGAGCCTCTGAAATTCCTTCACGTATTTCTCGGTCCAAACAAACTTCTTGTTCTTCTTCTGCAATTCCTTGATCGGATTTGCTATCTTCGAAAAACCCTCGACAATGATAAACAACTCGTCTCACTATGAACTTATCTTGGATTCTCAATACTTTTGTCACTCCATCCCCTGCAAGGACAGAGAATGCATCGTTGTCCCAGTCATGTTTGTGACTAGGGCTCTTAGGGAAGTAAGAATAGGAGAGCACTCATCTTGGGTTGGGCTTCCTACTTATATGCTTTTAGTAGTTATCCGCTCTGCACTTGGCTACCCAACTTCTACCATGGCTTTTTTTCGGTAAATTGGATCTTTGACTGGATCCACAAAGACTTAATATAATAATTGAAAATGCCTCTCCCGATGTTTTTTCCCTCGCCTGCCTTGTTCCTAGTGGTTCCGGGTCAACTGTGTCAACTGTTGGTGGTGGATAAAGTTATGAAACCACGTTGATAGTATCCCACTAAACCCATGAAGCTACGCACTTCGGGGACATTCGTTGGCACAGGCCATTCAATAATAGCCTCGACCTTTGTTGGATCCACAACGATACCTTCACTGGAGATGGCATGCCCTTAGTAGTGAATCTTTGATTGATAAAACAAACATTTAGACAGTTTCTCATACAATTTGTTCTCTCGTAGACACTATAGTACCAAGCGCAAGTGCTCATCATGCTCCTCCATCATCCGAGAATAAATCAAATATCGTCAATGAATACTTGCATGAACTTGTCCAAGTATTCATGGAACATCCTATTCATCAAACTCATAAATACCCCTGGGGCGTTCGTCAATCCAAACAATAAAATTGTAAAATCATAATGTCCAAACCTCATCTTAATGGTGTTCTTAGGGATGTCATCCTTCTTGATCCGTAACTGGTGATACCCTGATCTCAAGTAGATCTTTGAAAAAATCGTCGCACCTTTCATCTGATCAAACAGATCATCAATCCTTGGCAACGAATATTGATTATTGATATTTTCTTTGTTCAATTGAGGATAGTCAATGCAGATTCTCCATGACCCATCCTTCTTTCATTTGAATATAACAAGCGCACCCCACGGTGACACACTTGGACGTATAAGTCCTAGTTCCAGCAACTGATCCTTCATTTCCATTTTCAACTCCTGTAACTCAGGGGTTGACATCCAATAATGAGTTCTTGTTATTGGTTCAACTCTCGATTTTAGGTCAATGGTAAATTCCAACTCCCTCTCAGGTGGAAACCATGGTAACTCCTTTGGGAAGACATCCGCAAACTCTCATACTACCGGAAGGTTTTCCAGTCCTTCCACCATGCCTTTTTAGTTTAACGCAAGGATCTCATATATCTTGCATCCCCTGTGCATACTCTTCCGTAGTTGTAGGGAAGAGATGAACCTTAGGGAAACTCCCTGGTTCCTACCTAAAATAATGCATCTCTGTCCTTCATCATTAACCAAGCTCAATTGTTTTGTCTTACAGTTGAGTATCGCCTCATGCGATTCCAACCAGTCCATACCGATCATGATGTCACAAGACCCTAAGATCACGACGTACAGGTTGTCCCTAGTGACAAAATATCCCAGGTTAAGTCTACAGCCCGTAACCTTCCCTCCAACCTTTTGTTTGGATCCCGAAGACATTTCTACAAAGCTAAACTCGTCCTGTTCGACTTCCTTTACCTTAATTCTTTTTAGCGCTGCACCAGGAATAAAACTTCCTAGCACCTGGATCTATAAAAATACTAAGGGTTTGGTCAGCGATGGTACCTAACGTCTTGAGCACAATAAGATCCATGAAATGAGCCTCGTACTCGGGCACCGTACGACCACCCTGTCGCAAGGCATTGAACTCGTTGATATGAAGCTCAATGAATTCCGCAGATAAATACCTCTCCCAAAACCGTTCCTCAAACAGTTCCCATGACACATCTTTGACTACCATGTTCAATTGCGACGGGATCATCTTCCACCATAAAAGAGCACTCCCCTTCAGTTGATATACCGCCATCCAGACCTTCATGTTGGAGGTATAGTCACGAAGTGAAAAGCACATCGCCATATTCTCGAACCATGCCTCGGTGGTTGTGCCATCCAGGGCACCAAAGAACTCGAGAAATTTGACCTTCCCAAGTTCGCAGTGAATGCTACCAGTAACGACTGGAGCATGTAGTGGACCCTCATGGGGTGTTGGTGCCCTGGCCTCATCTCTATCCAAACGACTGATCAGTGCCTCAGAAATCCCCTGAAAGGACCTCATCAGGACAACAACATCACCACAACTATATATTCTTTCTCGACAACTTGTTCATCTCCCTAGGGGTTAGAACCCTTGGGTGTGGATGCTATTGGGGGCGTCGCGCTTCCTCCCCTAACACCCCATCATCCGCCTCTGCGACATCCTCTAACCATGATTACCTTCACAAATACAAATCAATTTTATTTAGCAACAACTTAGAATCTAGTATCCAATAAATGGAAGCCATAGTGATCCCAAGTCATGGGTCGAACCATCTCTAATACCATATGTAACGATCCAGTCGATATGACAACAAGCGACGTAATTTTTTTTATTATTATTATTATTTTATTTCTTTTAAATGCAAGGAAGGAAATGTCATTGATACAACAACACAACTCGACGACATCACAAAAATAAATTAACACAACATATAAACACAAGGCATAACATGTTAGCACACTCTGATGCTTGACGCAATTTATGAACATTTACTCAGACCATCATACATTGAATTGAATTAACTGTGAATTAACAATATAATTCTAAATCAGACCAGCATCATCAATAATTATCGGCGCATCAGAACACAATTTAAATCAATCCTTATCTACAAGGCACTAGAGATCCAAACACAATCGAACACAATCACGATAAATCATTATGCAAGAGGTTCTGTAACTCAATTCAACATGTATCACAACATTCATGCGTAAAATAAACAACTAACACCCAAACATTCTAGTGACCCTTCAATGCGCGCCATCCTGTAAGTCAAAACATAAACCATACATCCTTCAAAATATTACAAGGTCGTGCATGAGAGAGATAACTGAAATAGAATTGTTATTTAACAACCCAAAAAATTAAATAACTCACTAATAATTAAAACTATCCTTCACCATAAATTTTATGTGTGCTAGCATTTGAATCACCTATGTAGTCATAAACCATGCCATTTTTATATTAAATATTTGACTACAAAAAAAAAACTATAACTGTCAAGCATCTTCCTAACTCTACCTTCTCAAGGATTATTGATAAATATATCCTTGCATCTTCATATCCTTACAATACTTTACCTACTTACATCTTTCTCAAAAGGGGTTTTGCATTATTACACCTCATGCATCATTACAAATTCACGCATCATGATAAATTTATGTTGTTAAGATTATACAAACTTATTCACAAGTTGTACTAAAAATGATCCAAAACATTATCTAGGCATCACCCAACTAAAGGTTGCACAATTAAAAACATTGTTTATTGGAACTGGAAGTTTAGAACATGGTTATTATAACATAATTATTTAGACTTGCATTACCTTTTAAACATGGTTTAAAAAGGGGCAAGGCGAATGCATTGTTTACCATAATCTTGAATTTTTCATTATAATCAATCTTGTTTAATTAAAAACTGGAAAATTAGAACAGTTATTGTAACCATCATTAGTCAACTTTGCATGACCTATGAATCACTATCTAAATAATTATTGTTCATTAAAATCATGGTTTGAGTAAAAGGAAGGTGATACACTGTTGGGCAGTCATTCTTGTTTAAAACAAATCACTTTCTAATATCATTGTTTATTATAATCATTGTCTAAATAAAAGAGAAGGCGAAACATGGATTGGTGATCATTTTGTTTAAAAATCATCGTTTAAATGATCTTTGTTCATTATAGTCAATGTCTAAATAAAAGGGAAGGGGGTACACGGATTGGTGATCATTCTGTTTAAAAATCACCTTCTAATGATCATTGTTCATTATAGTCACTGTCTAAAAATAAGGGAAGGCGATACATTGTCTAAAATAATCACAAAATCATTGTTATGAACATTCTAACTGACGTTGATGCTTTTTTTTTACCTCCATGAAACACAAGGACCCGTACATTAATAAAAATCTGAGCATGGGATAAGCGCCAAGGTCGTGGAAACCAAGAAATCAGAAATATTAACCAAGAAAGATCATTGCTACAGGATGGATCTCGTGGGCCACCCTCCCAGAAGCGATTCATCTAGAAGAATCACTGCAAATATTGGGACCACTGCTATGGGAAAAAAAAAACTCGGGACATACCACTAGAGGAAATATTTAGATTGGAATAAAAATGCATGGGTGTTCCGGTTATCCATCAAGCTAAGGGAGGAAGGTCTGACAATTGCATGTATCAAGTAAATCGGAAGGCAACTTGTATTGTTGACATTGGGCATTCAGGGAGAACGAGGGAATGAGGGAAGAACATTCTGGGTTCAAGGCTCATCTTCACTCAAGATAAGGTGAGTTATTTACCACAAGTAACTTTGTTAAAACTGCATGCGGTAAAGATCGCATTGCCATGCACCCCATCGATGGAAAGGATTAATTGCACGATGAGCTATGGGGCACCTGATCTGGGTAGAGTGAACATCAACCAAATGGGAAATATACAGAAGTGTAAACACAGGTTCCAGCTGATAGGAAATGTGGAGCTAATGGGCATGGTGTTGATACCCTCACCCTCAATTGACACTTGGGTGGGTACAAGAAAATTTAAATTGGGATGTAGGCCTTCAAGGGATCCATCTCAAGGCAAAATTGAGACACAAAACAACAAAGGTCTTTTCTTGTGAATTAGAGAATAAAGGAGGTGTACACAGGAAAATCTGGTTAACTAGGATGTAAAGTAGTTCGGATTTGTGGAACAATTGACACCCAAGGTAAATAAAGGTTTAGACCAATCAATTTTCTTGAGGCATCAGCAGCAAGACCTTGCTTGTAAAAATCTTGTACGAGGTGGACAAGGGTTGCGCAGTGATTTGTTAGCACTAGGCAGAATCACATAGGGCACTACCTGACAATGCTTACTAAATCTTAAATTTGACCTTCATCAGGACTCGACACAACCTTGTATTACATCAACTGGGTTTCATCAAATGGGACTTGGATGGAATTCAAACTCAGACCCAGGAAGCTCACCAAAACTCAAATACAATGCATCTTACCATAAACTTCTACAAGCATCTCAGTAAAAGCAATTTTCTAGTTTACCTAAAAGTAACCCTCTATTTAAATCCGATTTTAAAGTACATGAACACGTACATTGTAACACAATTTCCAACACATTTCCCTCTCATTATAATTTACGATTTGATAAATAACCTTCGATATAAATAAGTAATTACATAACTATAAATTCTTCTTAAAAAATGATCATTTTTTAACCAACTATCTGAACTTTTGAGGCAACAATCTAAACCTTTGAGGCAAACAATATCAACATTTGAAGCAAACAATCTAAACATTTTTGAAGCAAGCAATCTGAACTTTTGAAACAATAAATCTCCTCTGGAGTCACCAACTATCGAACAAGTATATAACACGCAATAACACAATCGATATTAATATACATGAATTTAAAACTAAATCATAATTTAATTACACATGTGTACCTTAGCCAAATGAGAAGAACCGGAAGTGACTATCCCACGTTTCACTCCGTCCAATTCCCACTCGCCAACCAATGAGACCTCACCAGTATCTCCCAGCCAACGCTAGGGGTAATCTTCTTCCCCTTGAGCCGCAAAGGGGCCACACACATAATACCAGATAATTCTAGCTCCCAAATTGCCTTGCAAGGTCAAGCTACCACTCGTTACTCGCGTTGGGTATCCCAACTCCCACAAGAGAAACTCAGTCAAGATAAAATTTCGACAGCGTAATGTTACGAAATCCAGTTGTGATCCATACTCCTCCTCCGCCATCCTTTTTATAGAGTTTTCTTAGTCATTAGTTTCCCAAACCCTCATTATATTCCTTTTTCATTTAATTAATTACGAAAAACCTCCCCTATACACATGTTGCTCGATCCCCTAGTTGCACCATAAAATCAATTTATTAATTGATTAAATTTTTCTATTTCCCTCACCCACCTAAAAGCATTCCTACAAACACTCCTTAGTGTCCCATTATTCCCTTACAATTCTTAAATGACTTACGCCTTACTAAAATCCTAGTTGAGTTCATAAATAGAAAGTTCCAAAGGCTAGAGTCCTTACTAAGTTAGATATTCACCTTTTTCTTTAAGTTTCCCCGTTTCTTTAAGTTTCCCTTTTTCTTTAAGTTTCCCCTTTTTCTTTTTAACTAAGTTCAGAATTAGCAAGTTTAGACAAAACAACCATTTACCCTTTTAATAATTTAATCCCCCATTATAATTTTTACTTTTAATAAAAGTTTGAAATTTTATTTACCCCCGTCTTGTTACATGTCTATTTAGTTTTCCTTTGATCACATGTTCTACTTAGACCTAGGTTTTAAACTCACTAGGCTGGGCAACAGTTTTAAGAGAACAAAAAATTATTAAATTTTACTCATACCATCATCTAATTTAAGGTTGACCAGGTCCTAAGGAGGCTTAGTTTTCTAGGTACTAGGTTTATTAACTTACTAGTTAAAATCACAATGTTCCCTTCAGGATGCACTACGTACTCTAAGGGTGCCACTCGACTCTTTCTATTTTATTTGCACGACGTGCCCTTCAAGGTGCACTACGTGCTCCAAGGGTGCCACTTTCCTCTTGACTGAATTTGGTAGATGTCAAACCCCTGCAGTCGATACTCTGTCAGGTGATCTTGTGGGAGACTAAGGGCCTTTAAGGAATAAGAACCCTTCTTATTGCACGCCCCTTAGAATCATCATGAGCGACTATCACAGTCTTCCCTCATAGTATCATGGGTATTCTCGAACTAGGTAATCGTTAACCTAACGTTTGAGCCACGACGAGAGTGCTAGTAGGTTGTCATAGGGTTGTTGCCAAACTTCTCCCTCAATGTCTTTGGTTCTCATGCGTGACCCCTTTACTCCAAATGTGAGTCTGGTTGACAAGCTATTGTCAGCCTGCATCCATCAACGAATCATGTCAGAAATAGAAATCAACATCATAATATATAATCATATGTACATATGTCACATCAATAACATTCAAACCCTAACAATCCACTTCCAGACTCGATCGGGAGTCCACAAAGTTTCATTGATGCCTCAACATCCTCAAACGTCCATATTCTTGCACACTCAGGAGAACCCAATCAATAGCACCTGTCGATGTAAATACAACAAAAATAACATATCATCAAATCCACAATATCTCATAATCATAATCAAAACAACGAATCGTGTAAAGAACCATACCACTTGCACAGAAGTGTCCTCAAAGAATAAGTCTGCTTAGTGCATGTAAGAGCGAGATGTTACAATAGTGGTCACTTCAACTTCTAGACACAAAAACAATTGATAAACTTAAGGGAATTGACTAGACTTGCACGTGTGAATTATGACCTCCTTGTTTGCAACATTCCTTGGACAAATAGTTCCATTGGTTAAAGAATCAAGTTTGGATTGTCAAAAGGCACCAAAACTAGTCAAACTATCTTCATAGAGCAATCACCCTTCTTCCCCACAATTTTAGAATGGAAGGTGAATCCATTGCCTATTACATGAGGGTCTGGTGGTCTAGTGATATCCCCCCATATTTTAAACTGTGACCTCTTTAGAATAGACCTTCGAAAAGTCACTTCAAATTGATTGAGCTAACCTCTCTCTCTCTCTCTCTCTATATATATATATATATATATATATTCATTTCCTTTTTTGTCTTTTTTTGACACATATTTATCTTGTCATTTATCAAGGTTATACATATTGAGTTATGAGTAATATCCTTTCTCAAATCACACACACAGAGACATTTTTTAGGAAAAACCTGATAGGAAAACTCAATGGATGCTTCCCCATATTTGTGGATGGCATCCTTATTGTCAGCATAGGCTAGTGCACCTTGCCCGAAGGGATTCAAGATTATCACCTATTGGCATAAGAATATAATTGAGCACTTATTTGTATGAAACTCACCAAATGCCCAACAACATTGGTGACACTCAATTGAGATAACCCCTTGAAGTGTGTGTGTGTGTGTGTGTGTGTGTGTCATTTTCTAGTGTATTACTTTGTAGGTCAATGTTCCTCCCTTACCATTTAGCATGGTTATACCTAATATTAAGTTATGGTCTAAATAACTTCTCAATTGACTCTGGATGTCTATGAAGGAAGTTTTAGATGATGAAAATAGTAAGATAATTTTTTATATTTATTTGTAATAGTAACTTTAAACCAGAGTTGTACCTTGCACCAATTTACTATGCTACATGTTACCTATAACTATGCAATTGAATATGGATGAGTTAATTGTTTTTTATTTTTCTATGAAATGCATTCTAGGGAAACCTTCTAGGCACTTCCCCTCATTTCAAGGGTGGTGCCCAAGGTAAACCGGTTGGTTGTAGTTTTCACAACCTAATCCAATAGGGCACATCAAGTGAGGACCAATAATATCCACAGAGGTAGCTAGCCTGGGGACTTGACCTCATGACCTTTTGCTTGTAATCACAACAATCAATCACTCGAGCTAATCCATCGGGCTTAAAATGCTTGGAAAATATTGTCCCACCTTCTAGTAGTTAAGTGAGATTGTGGTTATCGATACCTTGCCAACCCTAATTGACCCACAAGAAGACAAGCATGTCATAAGTGAGATTTGAACCTCGATAAGTAGGATAATGACCTCTCCTTTTAACCACTCAAACTAAACCCAATTAAAATATAATGAATTAACATATAATCATTTCTTTTTTAAATAAATTCATATATAATAACACACTTCAATCAATTTTAAATTCATATATCCCTTTTAGTAATGCAAATAGTAAATCAAATTCTATAATTAATCACCTTAAAAACACAATCATTAGTTCACCATAC
>ML814484.1:152711-168999 GCA_009831015.1 Picea engelmannii | reverse complement strand
CGATCGCGTTCTCATGTATTTTCGAGCGCAAGAACGGACAAAGACCACGCTCGAGGTTTTATAAAAAAACCATAAAAAACAATCAAAACACGCGATGACAAAGAAAAAATATGTCCACATCCCTATATAGGAACCTCAAAGTCATGATGCCTGCAAAAGTTACACTCAAAAGGACATTAGGGATTAGTGTTTAATAGATAAATAATCATAAAAAACCAAATGACATAGTAAAAATAAATAAAAAGGAGTAAAAACTCTTTTACCATATCATTTTTACTTTTCCACTATTTGAGCTCAAAAACCCCTCTTTTACCCTCTAAGTTCGGCGTCAGATTGTGGGAGTTACGAGTGTCCATTCAGTGAGTCGTCAGGGACAATAAGGTAGGCTCTTTGTCCTTTACACTTTCATGGTTTAATTTTGCATTTTTATTGGTTAAAAAATCATTTTTGAATTGATTTAGTGAGCCCTACTTGCGCGCTGCCATTCTCGCAGGTGGGCTACACGGGACCTGCGAGAATGGGGCATTCTCGCAGGTGAGCCCACAACAACCTGCGAGGTTCTCGCACTGTGCACAAAGGGCACTTGCGAGAACCGCAAAGCTTAATTTTTTTTTTGAACCAAATCATGAATACAGTTGCTAATCTTCCTTTTGTGCTTCTTATGCAGATAATTGGCCATCAAAATGATTCTTGAATGGCGTGAAAGGGAGCACGAAGAAGAAAATGAAATTGCCAAAAATCATCCACCTACTATTGTTGCTTTGAAACTGTGGCCTCCTGAAGTAATTTTGTATCCCAGGCATGTGGGCCCAAGTCAGGTTGTTAGAGTACCTGGTGCGTATGTGGGACCCTGATCAACAGGTATTTCATGTGGGGGTCCACACACTGTCCTTAGATATTGAGGACATTTACTTTTTTACTAGATTGTCATGGCGTGGGTACTATGTGAGCCTGACTGGTGGCAGAGGTGGTGGGTTGCCCATGAGTGAGTACTTCCATTTACACTATGTTCCTGAGGCTGAGAGAAAGAAAGGAAAAGTAGCTATTTGGGGGGTACGATATTTGACCCTCCGTATTATCCTATTAACCATAGCTCGGATGGCTAGGAGTTCTGCTCCTCACATGGAATTACAAAGTTACTTCCAGTATGCGATCGAGTGTACTGAACCTTGGGTTTTCAACTGGGCAGATGTTGTGCTGTGTAGTATAAAAAAGCAGTTGACCAAATGCAGACGAGGCGGCCTGAAGCAATTCGGGTACGGATCTTTGTTGGTGTCATTCTTCCTTGAAAGGGTTCCATTACTGAGACTGTAGGTTGAGTGGAATTTACCGGTTCCCAGAGATCCAAGGATGCTGAGATGGTGTCAGCTCATGGCCCGACACGTAGCAGGACCGATCATCAAGTATGATGATACCTTCTTTGACTGGCTTCAACCACAGATGTTGATGGTTGACGACTATGCTTATGCCGGTTTGGATTTTCGAGGAGATCCGGATTTAGTATTGCCAGAGGATGCTTAGTGGGGGGAACTTGGTAAGAAGTACACCCATTTCTTTCTTTTTAAATGTTTTTATGAATTTTAATCATATTCAAATGTTTTTGTTTTATATGTTCGTCCAAAGACTAACACAAAATTCATTTTTGATGACACAGATGTTGGACCTTACCGACCTCCTGGTACTTCTCCCATTCAATGGAAAGGAGAGGTAGCGGCAACGCCACAATATGCCAAGGATTATCAGGTGGTGGAACAAAATCTAGAGGGCCTGACTGCAGATATTCCAGACATGCCTCTTGACGAGGTTCCACGACACGATCAGTGTCATACTGTAGGAGTGTCAGGATCCATGAGTCGAATGCTCCGTAGAGTTTCCCGGGCAGTCGTGTGTTACCATGAAAGTCATCCATGACGTCACTTTGTAGAAGCTATAAGCTTCAGATTTTGACATTTTGGTCTTCAAACAAAACTTTTTGTAAAAAACTCTTTTGATCGTTATATATACATACAACTTCTATCGGTTTACCTTGTATTGTGTAAATATTGATGTGATTGATTTATAAATGATTCAAATGTCTGTCTAATACATAATTATCTAATGAATCTGTTAATGTATTTAGACATCTAGGAATATGTTGATATTCAATGTAATCAAAAGAACGTTCCAAGAGGCGAATTCGCAAATACACCCGTAACAAAGTAGGACTTCGAATAATATAGACATTACTTAACTATAGTACTACAAGCTGCGAATCGAGTCGCACAACCAAATGACAAATTCCGAGCAATATAGCATCAACCAATAATTCAATAACGACGCTATACTCTGCAATGTTGTTGGTCGCACGACCGAGACACACACCTCGTAAGGAGACAAGTTCGTTTGTAGGGGCGTAAATTGCCCATGCAGCGGAAGCAAGGTTCTGAGTACTACGACTAGTGCCATCAATGAAGCTAATATAGGGTAGCGAAGACTCCGACATATGGAAATCAAACACAACGTCACATAAGGGCAGAGACCAGATAATGACAAAAGAAAACTATAGTAACACACAAGAAGTATGATACAATAAAAATACAAGTACTTGTGCACAGATGATTTTGTGTATAGTACTTCTTCAAGTACAACCCATTCCTGGGTTCACTCAAAGGGATACCATCGTAATCTACTAACTCATAAGATCCTTTTTCCAAAACTCGTCGAACGATATAAGGACCTCTCCACATGGCTTTGAATTTCCCATCTCCTAACATATCTCGATCTTGTTCATAGAGAAGAACAAGATCACCTTCAGAGAAAACGCGAGGCTTGACATGCTTGTCGTATTGGACCGTGACACGCTTTTTCTGAGCTTCTATGACTAGGTTGGCATCACGTCGAGTTTCGTCTAATCGCATAAGATACAATAGACTCTCTCCCTTAGCAGAAGTATTGGGTAGGAGTTCAACAGCTAGTTTTAAAGAGGGTATCTTGCATTCAATCGAGAGAATGGCTTCCACACCATAGACTAACCGAAAATGTGTAAACCTAGTAGCGGACTTGACAGATGTCCGGTATGCCCACAATGCCGAAAATAACATTGTGTGCCAACTTGTTTTATGAATCCCTATCATTCGTTGAAGCATAGTTATGAGAACTTTGTTAATCGCTTCGACTTGGCCATTGGCTTGTGGGTAATAGGGCGTTGAGTTATCATGGCAAAGACCCAACTTTTCAGTAAGTTCGGACATCATAAAATTCCTAAAATGGCTACCGTGATCAGTGATGATAGCTTGGGGAAAACCAAAATGAGCTATGACATGATTAAAAAGAAATAATGTTGTAGTCTTTCCAGTGTTGTCAAATGTCGGCATCGCCTCGGCCCATTTTGTAAAGTAATCGACAGCTACAATAATGTAGCCATGCCCCATGGCCGAGTGAGGGTGACATGTCATGAAATCGATGCCCCATTTCGCAAAGGGACCAACTGAGACCACAGGGTGAAGAGGAGAAGGATCTGACCATATCTTCTGATTATAGGTCTGGCAGACATGGCATTTCTGAACGGCGATGATGCAGTCATTAAACAAAGAAGGCCAAAAATACTCGGCGCGTAAGATCTTCTGGGTAGTAGCATACCCAGACATATGACCACCACATGCTCCAGAATGGCAGTCATTCATAGCTTTCTCGGCTTCATCAAACATTAGACAACGTCGAAAAACAGATTCAATCCCTCGACGATAAAGAGTATCCCCGAGGATAATGTATTGACGAGCTTGGTATCAGATGCGACGTCGTTAAGTACTGGACAAAGTTGGTTGGAAAGTCTGGGTTTGGAGATATATAATGATATCCCCATACCAAAGATCATCAATACTAATAAGGAAAAGATATTCATCAAGTAACGAATCAGCTGCTACTTTTTCCGTTGCAGAATGGGGAAAGTCACATATCAACTCAGCAAAAACTAAGGACTTCTTGGATTTAGCACGTTCGAATTCCAAGTCAAACTCCTGGAGTATCACAATCCATTTGGAGTACTTGCCCCCAAGCAATTGACGTGTCAGAATGTGTTGCATAGGGTTGCAATGAGAAATCACCGTAGTCTTGCGTGAGAGGATATAGTGCCGGAAGCGTTGGACGGCTTGGACGACAGCCAAGGCCAGTTTCTCGACATGTTGATACTTGATTTCAGTTGGCGTGAGACTTCGACTCAAGTAGTAAATAACATGTTCGTCGTGAGCATCATCCTCTTGGACGAGAACCATGACAATGGTGTAATTCGAGGTAGCAAGGTAAAGGCAATAATCGCGACTATAATCGAGGGGAAAGAGAAGCAGAGCTCACGTTAAGGACAACTTCAAAGCTTCAAAAGTATTGTTGGCATTGGTATCCCATACGAACTCTGAATCCTTCTTTAATAGCCGCGTAAATCTACGAGTGATCTCGGCATAATTTGGGATAAAACGACGAAGAAAGTTTGCTTTTCCCTGCAAACTTTGTAACTGGCGCAGTGTAGAAGGAGGAGGGAGATTAAGGATCGCCTCAACCTTTAAAGGATCCACTCGGATCCCTTGACGTGAAACGATAAAACCTAGAAGACGGCCAGATTCCACGCAAAAAATGCACTTATGAGGATTCAAACGTATACGATAGAGTCGACAGCGAATGAAAATGGCTCGGAGGTGGGTTGGGTGACCGACTCGGCGCATTGAATGAGCAGGTAAATCGTCCAAATAGGGTTGAACGATGTGCTTGATATCATGGAAAGCATAAGACATAGCGCGTTGAAAAGTTGCGCCGACGTTCTTGAGACCAAAAGGAAGTTTACGATAGGCAAAATTACCCCAAGGACAAATAAAAGCAGTCTTATGTTGATACTCGGGAACAATGTTGATTTGATTATAGCCGGAGAAACCATCCATGAGAGAGAAGATTTCACTTCCGGCGCAGTCATCGACAATCTGATCGACGAAAGGGGTAGGAAAGTTGTCTTTTGGACAAGCTTTGTTGATATCCCTATAATCAATGCATACACGAATCGTACCTTGTTTCTTGTCAATCGGGACAAGATTGGAAACCCAGTTTATGAGAGCCACCGGATAAATAAAGCCGGCTTTCAGAAGTTTCTCGACTTCGAACTTTATAGCAGCCGCTTTACGTGGGTGAACTAGACGAAGGCATTGCCAAACAGGTTTAGCGTCGGGGTATGTCTTTATCTCATGTATCACAATCGCGGGGTCGATACCGGGCATTTCTTCATAGCTCCAGGCGAAGATATCATGAAATTCTTTGAAAAGGGACGTATAGGTGACGATTTCGTCAGGGGAACACGAAGCTCCAATATGGACATTTTCGACGATTCCAGGTGTGACAGATATGTCAAGGGGAATAGTGGGTGAGATATTGCTTAAGTTCCCTTCAGAGAACACATCGTGTGCAGACTCGGGAATGGTGGAAATGATAACAACGGTCGACGGAGTCGAAATACATTGGTAGTTCTCAAGAGTATGTTGCTCTAGAAAAAGGATGGAATGTTGATGTCCATCGTCCCAAGGGGTGTCTTCCATGACGGACATGATCATCTCGTCAGTGGGAAAAATAACACGAAAAGGATCGGGAGACAACTCATCAAGAGAGGGGGTAGAAGGTGTTGCTGATTGAATGGCTTGATAGGCGGACTCAACCAGACTTAATGGCATGGCGTCGTCGAAACGAAGATGATCTCTAGGGTCAGGTACTATCCAGGGGTTGTGAGACGTAGGAATTTCATGAGGCAAAGTGGAGATCATATTGATAGGAGCAACAGACGAGCTTGGAACATCGGGCGGTGGAATGGGGAAAGTACCCATTAACGAAGAGTCCTTTAAAAGGCCTACACCGACGTTCTCATAACCTGGTGGGGTTTTAGCGATAAACGGGATGTTGTAAGTACGGGTATCAGAATTAAAGAAGGCGAGTTGGTCAATGGTAACAACCTTTCCTTGATGAGGGAAACATACTACACGGAAAAGGGTTGACACAACTGCGCGCATGGAATCGATTCAACTGCGGCCAAGCAAAAGATTATAATCAAGGGGAGCATCAAAGACTTCCACTTCGACTTGGACTGTTTTTCCTTCTAACGTGATGGGAAACAAAGGAAGAACACCGTAGGGCTTAAAAATGGAGCCGTTAAAATATTTAAGAGTGTTCTTGGATTCATTCAAAGAAGGAGAGTCGATGGCTTTCCAACAAGCAAGAGACATAACACAAGTCGAGGCACCCTCATTGATCACGGTTTGGCAAATGTTTTTGTCAGAGACAACCACTTGGATATGGAACGTGAGTTGAGGGGGTAACCTTGGAATGTGATCTTCCAAGTCAAAGACTATCAAATTCGTATCCATTGGGTCAATTCCACCGACAACTTTCAACAGTGCCTTCCATTGTGCGGGACAAGTTTGAAGGACTTCAAGGGCTGACATCGCAGAAGGTGCTTGGGCTAGATCTTCAACAATGTTGTAGTTCTGGGCAACATGAGCATGAGGATTGGAAGCCGATTTCTGAACGATGCCCTTTGGGGGGGGTCGTAGAACTGTGTTGAGGCTCGGTCGTTCAAGATGAAGAGGACCGTTAGTAGGTGGAGTCGCGGGTGAAGGTTGTGTCGAAGAAGGAGGTAGATCATCAACCTTCTCCTTAGAGGGAGAATAATCTTTGGCTCGAGTAGTGAGTGCAACGTTGCTCTGCTTAGAATTGCCAGTACACATCAAAACATAGGAGGTGGTAGAAGAAGAAGGTTGGTCGTGGATGACCAACTGATCCTGTTGTTGAGATGGGAAGGGTTGGGACAAAATGGCCGGTGCAGGTGGTTTTGGAGCAACTTGAAGGAACTTAGTGACCTCGACACGTCGTGGAAAATCCTTTGTGTAGTGATCATCACCACAGATAAGACAAGGGTATCATGGTTTGCGCTTATCTCGATCATCAACAGGGGTAGTTTTGGTTTGCTCTGCTTGAGAATTATTTTTTCCCTCCTTATTCTTACCTCTCCCCTTTTTAGATTTGTTTTTACCGACAGGGGTAGATTGAACTGCATTTACCTCTGAAGTCTTGCCAGTGGGAGGGGCAGGAGACAGAGCATTTTGAACATTAGAAGAAGCATATTTGGGGTTTGTGCTTAAGGCGGAATGTGGTTGGGCCTGGGAAGAGCCAATCACACCGTCAGCTGCATGCGAGGCAGTTGGAGTAGTTGAAGTGCTGGAAGTATTAGGATGAGGTAAGTCAGGTAGTAAATCATAAAGGGTTCCCATTTGTGAGTAAACGAGGTCAAGATATTGAGCACTACTTATAGCCTGCTCTTCCGTGACTACGCCACCCATGGCAATGTCCTTATCAATGTCATTCGAAATGATTTTGTGAACCATTCTGCCAGCAACTGATCGGGGAGCTCAAGTTTAATGAGACGTCGTCTCCTTCTCCACTCATGGATGTGATCGGATATATGAGTACCTTTGTTCTATTTGAAGGAAGTCAAAATCTCGGTCCCCGTGTCATAACGGATCGGTAACTGGTAATGCGTAAGAAAAGCCATAGCTAGGGTGTTGAAGTCAGAGAAGAAACCTTGTGGCAATTCGATATACCACTTCACAGCAGAACCAGTAAGGGTTCATTGAAAAAGACGTAAATGAATAGAGTCATCCATCAACGAGTTGGATGAACACCATAGGTGAAAAGTCATAATGTGATTGTTTGGGTCCTCTCCCGCTTTGTCGTCGAATTTAGGAATGTCCGATGGAATCTTGGCTCGTATAACAGGCCATTGGGGAGAGTGATGAATAGGATCATTTAAAATCCTTGACAAATCCGAAAGATCCAAAGTGGCGAGAAAGGGTAATTGTTGATTCACCTACGGGTAATGGTGGCTTTGGGGAGGAAGCCCCGTCGGCAAACCAGTAGGAACATAAGAAGTCTGCATATAATGTGAAGACCCAGGCATATTCAGTGGTGGCTGGATAGAATAGTAGCTCATAGGATTATACCCTGGAACAGGGGCTTGAATTTGAGCATTTGCCCCCAAATGGGATTGAACAAACCTGGATATGGTTGGCCCATGCTAGGGGGTGTTATGGACGCAGCTGGAAACTGCTGCCCCCCAGTCGATTGAGGAGGATTTTGTATCAACTGATTCCAATACTGGGCTAAGGATGGAGGGATGTTTTACCCATAAGGTGGGGTTGGTCCTCCCATTGAAGGTGGTGTTCCAATTGGGATTTTCCCACTGAGAGGGGGTTGTGTCATACCACCTTGGTGAAATTTTCCACCAACCGGAAACTGGTAATTTAGAGTGAATGATGGAATAGTGCCACTAGGATTAGGATTTCCAATAGAAGACGAAGAAGGTCCTCCAAAAGGAAATTGAGGGAGTGTTGGAATGAAACCGGGAAGAAAGTGCCCAGAAGAAGAAGGACCACTAGGAGAGCCAGATGGAGTTTGTGCAGGAGTAGGAATGGAAGCATTCAACGCTCGGTATCTAGGTGGTAGTGTCGGAACGACGTTGGGCATTCGTGGTGTGTTGATAGGAGCAAGACTAACCGCAGTAAACCCGGTTGGAACACTCGTAGTAGCTGCAAGATGGGCCATTTCGGCAGGGACGGTAAAGTGATAAGTGGTAGTCACCGGTACTGTCTCTGTACTAGAGATTTCAAAAATCACAGGTGGATTGATTTCGGAAATCACAGGTGAACCTGAATCAAAAAGGTTCCGTCGAAAAACGCCCGTAGACGAAAAAGGATCTTGGTCTCCAGGTCCAGATGGAGATCCAGAATACACAACAATTAAGTCTCCAGAAGAGTTTGCTCGCATAAAACGTCTCTCAGAATCGGGATGAAGTCGAAAGTCCTCTCGAGTATTTGTAATTCAAAAATTTTCTAGAGAGTCAGTTCATTCCACTTGTGGTGTGGTGACGACTATGACTTCACTTTGCCGAGGAGATCCCTCAGGTGTACTTGTAGGCAAGGGTTGAGAACCTTCCAGATGCTCTGGAGATAAACCATGCATTCTACGTGAACGACATGGAGGAGCTATTGTAAATGAGTGACAAACTGCACGAAGAAAATCCTATGGTCAACTTCGAGAAACAAACAACATGCGCTAGTAAACAAAATATAGGAAGCAACACCAAGCAAACAAGACCTTCTAATTTCGAAGCCACTAGTTGGTGATGAAATCCAACGTCGCAACAACGAGATGAGAAGGGGCTGGGCTAGGGTGGAAAAGTTACGCTGATGACCTGCTTAACGGACTTACACCCTGGTGCAAGCTCCCACACATAATCGTGGGTATACCCTCCAAGGAGCCCGAGTGAGTTTCGTCAATGTCAATTCCAGGTACCGTGAAGAGTTTCCCCTTCAAAGTCACCTCGGGTAAGAACCTAGAAAGATAGGCCACTAAGGTCACCACCAACAACAATAAATCCCGGGGGAACAATCGACAGTCTGATCCACACGCAAGGGCAGGGTATCTAGCCCGAAATCAACTCAAAAGGCTTCCACTCATCATTATGGGTATACCTCCAAGTGATCCCCGTAATACGTGCAATCTTTACACTGATACCAACAAAGCAGGGTGAGTAACTCTGCCAATATCAATGCGACCTCATGCTTGACCCTTGTGTGAGAAGGGCTTCCCAGGATAGGATGTTGCAAAAGGAATTTAACATTCCCTAACACAAGATGCTATTGTGTGTTTTGTGCTTTTGGAGAGTGTATCTCTCTTCCTACTCCAAAGCGCTAGCCTAGCTAAATGTTGGTGTAATAGAGCCCTAGAAAAGAGTTACTAGTTAAATTTTATGATTGCGCAATGTTATTAAGAGTTGTTGTTTACTCAAAGGAAACAGAGATGAAACTTATGTTATATAAGACTCCGACTCAACGATGCATGGATGAGAATGAAATATAGCACTTTTCGTTCAATGAATCCTATGTATGGGAGGGAAAGAGAAAGTTTTCTTGATCAACCTTGAACTACAATGCAAAATTTCCTTTAAAATGCAAATACAACAAATCACGCATCAAATAACAACTCTCTACTATTTCTTTTTCAACAATTTCAACAATTTGATTTTCAATGTTTTCGAAGACGAAAAAGATTTTTTGAAAGAAAAAATTTTGTTCACTTTTCAAAAAGGACCCACACCATGATAGTGAGAGTACAAAAAATAAAAAACCAATGAACAAGCAATGATAAAAACCCAATCCACTCTTTCAATGAAAACAAAAATAAAAAGCAAACCAAAATAGTCTTTTCAAGTGCATAAAAAATGATCTCTCAAACAATAATCAAATGATAAAGACCAAGAAAAAACTCAACTTTCAACCGATCACTGGTTCTTAACTAATCAAACACACCCAGATTTCGAAATCAGAGAGTATGGTTTTGCCAAGAAAAGTCAAGAAACGAAAGTCAAGACAGAAGTGACAAGAAGAGCCTTTGAAATCCTAAGACTATTCATGCACAAAAATGAAGACAAGAAATACACCAATCAATGGTCCAAGACACTCTTATGAGGCACCTAGACTGATCTGGGCAGTTGAAGATGCCAAAACTCAAATCCAAATTTTTGAAAAAATGAGTTCGCAGGCTGGCAATACAACATAGTGCGAGAAGTTTGCACCTTGGCTTAACGCAGCCTACGAGAATGGGTCATTCTCGCACCCAAATATATTAGCATCCTGCGAACCTTCTCCAAAAATGAGTTTTCTGGGAAGAGATGAAAGTAACTTTTCTCAGGAGAAAGTTCTTATGAAGAGCCTGAGTACACCATCATCAATACATCATCATGGCGGCCAAAATCATGGGTAACAAATATCCTTCCTCTTCACGCAACACCTTCATAATTGGTCCTTAGAAACCTTCAATCTTTCTATCATTCTTCTTTAGCATGTTTTCTTCCTCGTGAGATTTGAAATCTTCTCTCTTTCTCTGTCAGAGCTGGGTATTTTTCCATGCTTGCGCACATCCTTCTTTATGAGGGGGGGGGGGGTTGAAGACCTAGGGTTCATCCATAGTTGACCAATAAAAACCCCAAGGTGTTGGCATATCAATCCTTAGCCACATATTGAATAAGGTATCACCCGAGACGCCATGAGAATCACAGAAACCATATGGCCTTGTGTTGGTGATGAAGGATTAATTACACCAGAATCCATTTGGGTTGGAATTCATACATTCCATTGCATTATACTTAACAACTAACAACATGTAACATCAACACTTGCAGTCATTTGACACATGAAAAACACATCATAGAACATGAATAATTGCAACTTTTATTATCCTCATTCAACCAATCACATACATACAGTAAGAAAATCATCAATTGACAACAACAACACCCTTTTCTCTTATACAATCTTCCAACATTACATTGCATAGTGCCATGCAATCTCTTTCAGACTCTACAAATAATACAAAGACAGACTCACAACTAGAAACATTACAAGACATAGCCAGACTC
The DNA here is from genome assembly GCA_009831015.1 of Picea engelmannii. NCBI lineage: Eukaryota > Viridiplantae > Streptophyta > Pinopsida > Pinales > Pinaceae > Picea > Picea engelmannii. Next base: position 157,520 of record ML814484.1, on the reverse strand, counting down.
TTCTTAGCACATAAGCAACCAATTAGTTGATTGACTGGAAAAATGAGTAACTATTTTTTCTGTCATCGTTGCTCCCTTTTATCTTCTTCTCTTCCATGAAAATCTGTCACTTTCAGTTCTTCCCCACTCACTCCTCTCACTACCAGTCCTGCACGCTTCTATCACCCGTATGCAGTCCACATAGCCTCTTTGGAGTTGTGGAAGTATTAAATACCTTGTCATCTCATATTCTTACTGTTGCATGATCTCTCGTGCTGCATGAAGTAATCATTCAGGAAGAATTCTGAAATATTCTTTTCTTGATTATGACATGCATGTGGTGTCTTCTTAATTTCTGGTGTGCATCACTAAACTCAGACCAACACACATTAACATAACTTGTACTGGCACGTGCACCTCATGTCACCCATGGCATAGCTGCTTGAGTGTGCACAAAAAATGCAATGCACACACATATTTTTTTGTGTGCGTGCACAATCTTTACCCAACACTTTTGGTACCAACGGTCAACAACATCTTCATCAAATTCCTTGTCTTCAGAACTATATGTTCATCCATATTCAACTCAACAACTTCCTTCATGCTTCCTCCTAGGTCACTCATCTTCACGACATCATATTATACTTGGGAATTATCTTAGACATATTCATCATATGCAACCCCTGTGATCCTACAATTGTTGTAATCTCTGCAAATTTATTTTCTTTCACATCACCATTCTATTGCATATTCTTCTCAACCAAGTATGTTCACTTCCATTTGTAGCCACAAATTTATTTCTTCCTGCAAACAAGCAAATAATATGTTAAGGGAAAACAAAGAACTTCATCTGCAATCCCTCCTTTTCTTTGTTACATTTGACACAACCACACATGCCTTTATTTTCCACTGCTATAATTTTATGCATCTTTGTTCTTCGTAATTTCTCTTAGATTCAAGTCCACTCAAAACCTCTAGCCACCATCCAATAACATGCTCTCACTGCTACCAACATTCTCCTCAAAACATATGATCCCAGTCTCCAGTTCAGGAAACCTTCTGACTGCATTTCTCCCACATCCAAACTCACTCATTTCCACTGACTATACTTTAATTTCAAGATAAAAATAATGGATAATCACCACCACAACTGTCATCTCATGAATCCTCTCATGACCCACACTGCCTCTTTCATCTCAATATAATGTTCTTGGATAACCTCCACCATAACTACCATCCATCTCTAGCAGCTATTTATATTACTACTCAACAACAATCATCTATACTTTCTTTACTTCATGCAATTTTTTGTTCTCGACTTTCTTCTTCTTCTCATAGCTTCAATATTTTCCCATTCTACAACTTCACTCTGAAATCTATTGCCACTTCATCCAACCTAACTCTTGGTTCTTGAACCTCCTTGATTTGCTCATCTTTATGAATAAATATTCGGGAGTTGTTTCGTAGCCCTCAAGAAGAATACCCTTCACAGGTCCTTTCTCTGGTACTTCCTCATTTTTCTTCAGCAACACAAGATGAAACCACATTCTCCCAAGTATTCTTGATACCATGGTTACATAGGAACACTATCATGAAACCAATCCTCATGAGCATAACTAAATCTCACACCCTTTCAATTTTTTCATCCCATAGCTAAAGTTAACTTGATACCTTCGAAACTTCTTCCATCCCAGAGTTGAACCATGCTTTGATACCACTTGATGCAGTGGGTATCCACCCCCTGCCATTGAGTACATATGCAACATAAAATTCCTTTAGTTGTGCATAATTGGGACCATAAATTCACTGAGGATTATTCCTCATTTCTACATTTCCATCGATGATCGATGATTTCCCTTCATTGGTGGTTTACAAAAGTCTATTTCATAAAAAATTGTTGAATTTCGACACTTCGAAGCATTTGACCAAATTCTAGGATGAATCTAGGCCATCGATATCAAAGTCAAAAGCAATCTTGATCATTGCTTCATCAAAATCTATTCCACGATCATTTCCTTCTGCCACCATGGCACTACCAATGTGGACCCTGTTAGTCCACATCACGGGTATGGTCCACATCATCATATGTACAAAATATTTTAAAAATCCCATAAATAATATGTTTTCAAGAATTTTATAATTTTTCTGAAATTTTGTTTTTCATCCATTATGGAAGCTTTGGACTTAGCTTCCCAAGGTCGAACACAACCCTACAACTATTAATTTGGCATCCCTTTTCCAAATCGCGTGTAGGTTTCACCTAGAAATTGATAATTTCACTATGAAGCTCACCATTTTTCCTAATTTCTAGACAAACTAAAATTTTGCAATAGTGAATTTCTCAAAACACTTCATTGTTTGGCCCATATGGGTCTGGTGTTAAACTAGAAGCTATGATACCAATTGTAAAGAACCCCAACCTGCTAAACCCGTTTAATTTTTTTTCTTTGACACAACAAAATTAACAACAAACTATATACTAATTTATTCATGATGCAATTAACAACAATTGTAAAAACACATGAATGCATGTTATTTACAAAAACTCAACAACATTCCAATAAACATATACACATCAAAATAACAAGATAAAAGATAACATCAACTTATCTTAAATAGATGAACCAACTAGTTGTGTATGAAGGACATTCCTCCCAACCATAGGTTTGTTGCTCATTTTATCTCAACAACAAGCCACCCCCGAGCTGAGGCTATGAGTTCACAAGGAGGTCTGCCCCTCTTGGTTGTCCACTCTCCACATTCAACAACACAACAATATAGGTTCTACTCCAACAACAATTACAATCCACTAGCTCTCTTTCCCTTCAATCTACACAACCCAAAGAATGGGATCACCCTTCTCTGCCATGTAGTTCGTTGAGAATTCCCCATTCCCTTCCCTTAATGGATCTAGCAAACTTGGTTGGCCAGGAAATATCTTAGCTGGGGACTCTATGAATTATTAGTTGTTCCAGGAGTGCTCACAACAACCTTCTCAAGGATCTTGAGACATTTCCTCAATGGGAAATGCACTTACATGCACACAACCCATGTTATAGGTATACAAACTTATTTTCAACATAAAACTCAGCCCAACAAGTTGTCTTTCCATGGCTAGAATGGTTGGTACTCTTCCCAACACCCAACACCTATTTTGCTGCCCAAAAAAGAACAAATAAAAACTCTCCTCTTTCCCCATTCAAATTTCTCACACTTCCCAAGGTTGATTATACTCAACCCCATGCTCTCAATAATTATGGGAAGTGACTTCCTCACCCAACCTCTTACATGCATTCAATGATTGAGCATCTAATAAGTGAAAATGAGTATTAGATGGTAATGACACATTAACTTAGGAAAATGACATGAGTTTTCCTCTTGGACTTCCCTTTATCCCCCTCTCTTGTGGAATCATAGCCCCCCATTGTTATTGTCCCTCTCGTATCACAACCAACGGTTTACTTTTATTAATAATTTCGATGTACATTTTTACATAGCTCGACCCTTGGCCATATAAATAAGTATAGGCTCTCCAACCCAAAAATATTGGCTGGCTCACCAGCCTAAATCACATTTACATAGTTATATTATAATTTGTGGGGATTAAAATTGTGGATGTTACACCAAACAATTGTTGTTGAGCCCATGTTGAATGTAGAACCTAAAGTAGAATTTATATCATCCATACAACTTGTCCAATATGAATTTGTGTAACCAATCAATATAAAATCCTTTATAGCTCTATATACCAAACCATAACTAATTGTACCATGTGGATACCTCAAAATTCTCTCAGTTACTTTCTAATGTATCTCTCGAAGTTATGACATAACTTTGGATACAATTCTGTCTATAAAATCCATATTTGGTTGATTTGTAGTTAGGTAGATAAAACTTCCAACCAATTGATAATATAGAGTACTATCAACTAGATTGGAGTCACCATTTTAGTATAAATTCAAACCCATTTCCAAATGAGTTGTGACTAGCTTGGAACTCATCATGTTGAACTTCTTTAAAATATACCAAGTATCCTTGGCTTGTGACATGAAAATTATATCTTCCTTCTACCATACTTCAATGCCTAATAAATAATGCAACTCACCAAGATCTATCATCTCAAATTCAACAATCATATGTGACTTAAAAATTTGAAATAATTAAGGACTATTCCCCGTGTAAATCAAATCATCAACATATAATGAAAAAATTAGACTTTATTTTCCTCATTGAAGAATATAGAGATTAGATTCATATGAAAACTTAACTAGTCCATGATCATGAAAGTGTTGGACACACCTACCACACTTAGAGGGGGGGGTGAATGAGTGTGGGGATCTCTTTCCCAAAACTTCCCTCTTACACAAAAACTCCTTAGTTAACATTCAACATTCAAGATTTTCTCATTAATCATTGTTGTCATTTATAATCAATTATATGTGAATACATATCAGCAACAAATCATCTCTACAAGGAACACAAAGAACACAAGATGTATGTACAATTTTTCTTTTTATTATGGACTTCAATCTGGGGGTTTTTCAGCAACAACTGAATAGAGTACAACTCTACAAGAGTACCATATCTATATGCAAGACCCATCTTACATTCTTAGCACCAACTGAGATGATGCAACAATCCTCAACAGATATCAATCTGTCAACATAAACAAGTGCATCAACCATGAACCAACCTGTGCCAAACAACCTGTAATCAACCTGTACCATAAACAAGTGCATCCAACCATGTACCAAGTATATACCAATAATGTGTCAACTACTCATCAACAATGACTCATCAATATGTACCAACATCATCAACTATACACCT
>ML814484.1:127884-137933 GCA_009831015.1 Picea engelmannii | reverse complement strand
TGTTCTACATCAATAGTCAATGTGACTATCTCTCACCATCAATAAACATCAATCACATCAATGTGATTAACTCTCCCCCTTTGACATCAATGGCAAAGGGCCATTCTCATCTTGGAGTTGCTCCCCTTGCTTGAACTCTAGTGTGCAGACCCCCGACCCTCGGGCCAAGATCTGCTCAGGATCGTTCTAAATTCTCCTTAAGCTAAAGCAGCTTCTTTGGCTTCCTGCTGAAACCTTTAACAAACCCGATCCACAGGTCCTTGTGAAAACTCACCTTGAGAAACTAACACCAAGGGTGAGCCTTACACTTCCATACGACCATGACCTGGTCCCTACACAAGTGCCTTTCGCAACTTGCGTGTTCGCTATTTGGAGACCCTCAACGTTTCCTTCACCCAACGCTGATAGCCGAGACGCGATGGGGTATGACTCCTCCTTGTTAATTCCCTCCATGCATAACCACCGGCTAGGGCTAAGCACTAGTCTCACTCGCAACTCGCGAGTTCGCAAGTTGGAAGGTTGAACCTTCGGGCCCTTCTTTTACGAAACTTCGGGACGCAAAAGTCAGAGAAGGTTTGACTCCTTCAGTGCTTCTCGGAACTCGCAACTTCATGACTTGAGTTTTTGAGCCTTTGTGCTCCTTTCTTACGAGAACCTGAAGCACGAGAAGTCAACAGGGTGTTGACTCCCTTTTCGAACGACACATGTCCACCACCTATCACCACTTCTTCCTCTCTCCGGGCATCTTATCGTCATGCCACCTGTCAACCACACGATTCCCACCAAGAAGACATGCCATGTGTTTCACGAGCCCTCGCAACTCGCAAGCTCGTGACTTATTCAGTCGAAACTGATTCCTCCCAATCTCCGAAACCCCGATATGCGATATAGTGAAGAGGTTCTGATCCAACGGTTGCCCTTACTTCTCGCTATTCGGGAATTCACACAACCAAAGGATTTGGTCTATCCTCCCAACTCACGATATGTGATACCTCGTGAAGATTCATATTTGACGGTTCTCCCATGGCTTGGATCCAACGGTATGGATCTCTTCCTTCGCTTCTCGCAAGCTCAGGACATCGTGACTCCAAGAGTTTGGTCTTCCACCTCCAAACTCACGAACCCCGAGTTCGCGAAATGATCTGACAATCCAAACTGACCATGATCGATGATCTTTGTTGATCCTTGACACCGACGTAATGGGTTCGTCCAACCCTTATCCACCCTGCAACTCCTCTGGATCCTACGGTCCTCACAACTTCGCGAGTTCTCCATGGAGAATTTCGACCGTTCGATTTCTTCCTCAAGAATCTCTGTGAAACGAGCCAATGTTCTTTCCCTGAAACTTAACCTTTTGCGCAATGATTTTTCTTCCTCATCCCCCTTTGAAGTATTTCGATCTTCGTCCTCCTTTTAAGTGTTCAAAGGTGTTATCCCTCCTGAGCTTTAACTTGTAAACTCGAGTCTCTAAAAGGACTCCTGCACGCACTCCTTGCGGCAATCTTTCAAATACTCTTGGGTATTTGATCTTTTGACCCTGTGCACTTTCTACAACAACAATCCTTCCACCTTTCAACCTTAGTTGATAAGTTCTAAGGCTTCAACTAGCCTTCGCACACCTTGCACGACTTCTGTGCTTCACCTGCACTTCTGTTGGAATGAGAACAACGGTATACAGCCTGATCTTTCTGAGATAAAACTCAGAACCCTTGTCAACGCACACCTTGTGGACATTTCACTGCACTCCTTGCAGGAACTCTTTCAGGATGAGAAACAATTGAAACTCATTCTCTTTCTCTCTCAAACTTCATACATTCAACATAAAATCACACATTCAATACAACATTGAAACAAATGCATAAACAGAGAAATAAATCATTGTAAGCGTACCATTCAGCATATGTAAACAGTAAACATCATAACACCATGAAATCTGAGTCAAAGCTTCATATATTTAATCAAATACTCTTGTACATGGGTTCTTCTCTACAACTCTCTGCTATAGCTCCCTTCTCCTTCTCTATGCTAATGATACAACAACAACTACTATGATAGAAAGGCGAGGGTGTCTATATCCATTCTCCCTCTTACGCTCTAATTGTCTAATCTATGAATTCAAATCTACCTACTTTCATTAACTGGGCTTAAATTCCTTTTACATTGACAGATGAGAGAAAATCGCTCAAGATCTGTTTACAACATGCAAGTATGTTTCCCTTAACTACTACATTAACATCTGTTCATTAATTTTTCAAAAACATTTCAAAATGTGCAAAATGTGTGTTGCGCTCCTCCAGCTGTCTTCCGCCTTCATGCTCACTTGGCTGGCTTCTTACAATGCTCTTGCATCATACTCCCTCGCTTGAAAATTTTCATGAGCTCTTGCACGATCTGTCCATGCTTATGAATTTTTGTTTCATCTTCCCAACTGTCATCTTCAACTGGGTTTTCTTTCCACTTGACCAAGTATTCAAAATACTCTTTTCTCTTGGTCTTTTTGCTGACCCTCTTGTCAATTATACTTTCCATATGTGGATTTTCAGCTACAGGCATTTGTTTTGTCCAGTGAACCTCTTTCTGTTCATTTTTCTGCTCCTTCTTCTTCAGTTCGGTAAGGGTACAAATCCGCAACATTGAATATCGGTGAGATTCTGACCCCATAGGGTAATTCAATCTCATATGCGTTTGTCCCAAATTTCCTTATGACCTTTCACGGCCCAATCTTTTTCATCTTCAGTTTATTATATGTTCCCCTTGGGAACCTTTCCTTCCTCAGATATGCAAGAATCAGATCACCAACTTCAAATTGAAGTTCTCGCCTGTGTTGATTTTCTCTTTGCTTGCATTCTTGACTTGAACTTTGCAATCGCTCCTTGATTTGGCTATGAAGCTCCTTCATTCCTTCTGCAAAGTCCTCTGCACTAGAACTTCTGAATTCAACATGTTCTGTATCTTTCAATTCAAAAACTCCCCTTGGCTACATTCCATATATAATCTAGAATGGATTATGTCCTGTGCTTCTATTGAGTGAATCGTTATAAGAAAATTCCGCCTGTGGCAGAATGTGATCCCATTGACTGTGGTGTTCAGTCACTAAGCTCCTCAACAAATCTCCCAAGCTTTTGTTCACAACTTCTATCTGCCCATCTGTTTGAGGATGATATGCTGAGCTAAAAGATAAATTTGTCCCCAGCTTCTTCCACAAAGTTCTCCAGAAATGTCCAACAAACTTGGTATCCTGATCATAAATGATACTCCTTGGTAAGCCATGAAGTCTGATGACTTCCTTGAAAAATAGGTTCACAATATGAGTTGCGTCACTGGTTTTCTGGCATGGTATGAAATGTGCCATCTTTGAAAATCTGTCGACTACCACAAATATTGAACCATATCCTCTTTGTGTTCTTGGAAGTCCCAATATAAAATCCATGCTCACTGCATCCCACAGCCTCTCAGGTATGGGTAATGGTTGATACAACCCTGTATTCTGCCTTTCCCCTTTTGTGTGCTGACAAATCCTGCATCTGTCCACAAATTTCTTAACATCTGTCCTCATCCCTGGCCAAAAATATGAGCCATTCAACTTTGAGAATGTCTTGTCATGACCAAAGTGTCTGGCCAATCCTCCACTGTGTTTTTCCTTCAACAGGTTCTCCCTCATGGAGAATTTTGGAATACATAGCTGATTGCCTTGGAATAATAACCCATCCTGGATCATATACTCAGTCCATTGGCTTCTGTTCTTGAGAATTGGACTCTTAGATGCCTCGTATGCCTCCTTAAAATCTGGATCATCTCTATACATTTCTTTGAGGTTATCAAAACCCAAAGTATTGACTCTGAGTTCCTGCATGAGCAAACATTTCTTGCTCAAAGCATCAACAACTTTGTTAGCAGTTCCATAAATATGCTTAATCACAAAAGTAAAATTCTGCATGAATTCAACCCATTTAACATGTTTTTGGTTCAACTTCTCCTGTTGAGTCACGAATTGTAAAGCATGATTATCATTGTACAAAACAAACTCTCTGGGAACCAAATAGTGTCTCCATTTCTTCAACACTTGTATGATTGCATAAAATTCTTTGTCATATGTTGAGTACTTGATCTTCGCTTCATTCAATTTTTCACTGAAGTATGCGATCGGCCTATCATCTTGGCTCAAGACCTCTCTAATTGCAAACCCACTTGCATCACACTTGACCTGAAATGTCTTGCTAAAATATGGCAAAACCAGAATTGGTTGTTCTGTGATCTTCTTCTTCAGTAGATTGAAGCTCTTCTCTGCTTCTTCTATCCAGTGAAAATATTTATGTCTTTTCTTCACCATATCCATCATTGGTGCACTAATTCCACTGAAATTTCAGATGAATTTCCTGTAGAAACTTGCCAAACCATGGAAGCTTCGGACTTCAAACACACTCTTCGGCGATGGCCAATTCTTAATTGCATCTACCTTTTCGGGATCCATCTTTAACTCATTTGCAGAGATAACAAAACCAAAATAAATGAGTTATGTCCTCATAAATGATGATTTCTTCATATTAATCAACAATTTTTCCTGTTGTAATTTCCTCAGTACTGCAGCTAAATGCCTTAAATGCTCTGCTTCTATTTTACTAAAAATTAATATATTGTCAAGATATACAATGACGAATCTCCCTATGAAATCCTTCAGGACTTCGTTCATCAATCTCATGAAAGTACTGGGTGCATTTGTTAAGCCAAATGGCATGACAAGCCATTCATATAGCTCCTCATTCGTCTTGAATGTTGTCTTCCATTCATCACCTTCTCTCATTTGGATCTGATGATACCCGCTTTTCAAATCAATCTTTGAAAAAAATCTTGCTCCACTCAAGCAATCCATCAAGTCGTCCATCCTTGGCAATGGAAATATGTATCTGATGGTAATATTATTGATTTCCCTTGAGTCTGTACACATCCTCCAGCCTCCATCTTTCTTTGGGTTGAGCATTGTCAGAACATCACATGGACTCAAGCTTTCTCTAATCAATCCTTTGTCCATTAAGTCCTGGACCTGCCTCTTGACTTCCTCATTCTCCTGCGGCGTCAATCTGTATGCGGCTTTGTTTGGTAAACTGGCTCCAGGTATAAGATCAATGTGATGGCTTATACTCCTAATAGGTGGCAACGAACAAGGTAGTTCGTCCACTACTATATCAACAAACTCTCCCAGCAACTTCTGGATTTCTTCTGGTAAATCATCTATCCTTGTACTAGTTAAAACAATTTTAGGCTTCCTGACCACAATAAATTGTGTGTCTTCCTTCTTCTTAACCTCCTTAAGAAGTTCCTTCTCACTCATGAGAAGTACAATGTTGCTCATTTCTGTTTTCACCTCTTTATCTTTAATTGGCAGCAACATGTGAGTCCTACCATTTTTCTCCAGGGTGTACGTGTTCTTTCTCCCATCATGAATCACGTTCTTGTCATATTTCCATGATCTACCCAGCAATAGATGACAAACATCCATGGGAATGACATCACATAATATTTCATCCTTATATCCCCCTATTTTAAATTCAACTAAACACTGTTTAGTGACATTTACCTAATGTCCTTTTTGTAGCCACCAAAATATGTATGGGCTTGGATGTACAACAGTTTCTAGCTCTAGCTTTTCTACCATCTCTATAGATACGAGATTGTCTGTGATACCACTGTCCACTATGACTTTGCATACTCTATCTTTAGTTTTGCAAGCAGTCTGAAACATACTGTTTCTTTGGGATGGGTTATCTGCCTCTTTCTCCGGCTTCAAGAGAACTTTCCTCATCATTAAAGATCTTCCGCCCTCAGCATCTTCTGCCTTAACATTCTGTCCTTGAGCTTCGGCAATGTGAGTTTCACCACCATATTTTTTTCTATCTGGACACTCATAGGATTTATGTCCTATCTTTCCACAGACAAAACATTTTACTTCACCGCCCCTACCTCTTCATCTTCCTCTGGCTCGAGGAAAAGTATTCCTATCAGCATACTGCCCTCTCTGTGAGCTTCCTCCTCTCTCATGTTGAGATTGAGGTTTCTTTCCCTCTTCTTTAGGTCTCTGAGTTCTGTCTTGGGCAATTGTTTTTCATCTGGCTTGACTTCTACCTCGGCCTCTTTGACCTTTCTTTCGGTTCAGCTTCTCTTTAGCTTTCAGAGCCATCTGATAAGCATCTTCCACATTTCACATGGTCATCATGCTCATCTCATCTTGAATGTCATATCACAGACCATTCATGTACCTGGCAACTTTTTCATCATCGCTTTCTCGATGACCTACTCTGATGTTTATCCTGTAGAAATCTTCAGTGTATTCTTTCACTGACATCAACTTCTATCTCAAATTCTGCATCCTTTGAAACAGAGTGATTTGATAATCCTTGGGTATAAATTTGGCTTTCATCTTTTCAACCATTCTATCCCAACTTTTGATTTTCTGTTTGCCTTTGCAGCGTTTGTCAGCGTGCGGTTCATCCCACCATAGTTTTGCATGCCCTTTAAGTCTACTAATGGCATGTTTGACTTTCTTGTCTTCCTCGACATCCTCATAGTCGAAGTATTTATCCAGAGCTCTAATCCAGTCTAGAAGCTCTTCAACATACAGGTTTCCCTCATACACTGGAATGTCCATTTTTGCTCTGGCACCTATCCTTGCAACAACCCTGAATAGGTGTTCATCTGCAGCATCTTCGACCGCAACTTCTTCTCCTTCGTGTCCAGCTTCATTTTCACTTTCAGCTTCGCTGATATCCCCAACGTCAACTGTGCGCCTTTGTGCTATCTCCATGGCATCAAGCCTAGCACATAACTCGTGCATTTCTCTTTCCACTGTTGGATCAGGCATCGGTCTGTCTCTTCTTCTCGGCGGCATGGCTGCAAAATGTTCCCCTTTTCTCTGCTACAGAAAGAAAAGAACTTGTTTCAAGCTTTGATACCACAATTGTTGTGTATCAGAGTAGTCTTTCTCCTCTCGCTTCCTCTGCCTGAAATATACAAACAGAGTCAAGCTCTGATACCACAATTGGTGTGCATACCCCCGACCCTCGGTCCAAGATCCGCTCAGGATTGTTCTAAATTCTCCTTAAGCCGAAGTGACTTCTTTGGATTCCTGCTGAAACTTTTAGCAAACCCGATCCACAGGTCCTTGTGAAAACTTGCCTTGAGCAACTAACACCAAGGGTGAGACTTACACTTCCATATGACCACGACTTGGTCCTTGCACAAGCACCTTTCGCAACTCACGTGTTCACTGGTTGAAGATCCTCGACTTTTCCTTCACCCAACGCCGATACCTGAGATGCGAAGGGGTATGGATCCTCCTTGTTAACGCCCTCCATGTGTAACCACCGGCTAGGGCTAAGCACTAGTCTCACTCGCAACTCGTGAGTTTGCGAGTTGGAAGGTTGAACCTTTAGGCCCTTCTTTTAAGAAACTCCGAGACATGAAATTCAGAGAAGGTTTGACTCCTTCAGTGCTTCTCAGAACTTGCAACTTCGCGACTTGAGTTGTTGAGCCTTTGTGCTCCTTTCTTACGAGAACCTGAAGAATGAGAACTCAACAGGGTGTTGACTCCCTTTTCGAACGACATGTGTCCGCCACTTCTTCCTCTCTCCGGGCGTCTTATTGTCACGCCACCTGTCAACCACGCGATTCCCACCAAGCGGACGTGCCACGTGTTGCACGAGCCCTTGCAACTCGCAAGCTCATGAATTCTGCAGTCGAAACTGATTCCTCCCAATATCTGAAACCCCGATACGCGATATAGTGAAGAGGTTCTGATCCAATGGTTGCCCCTACTTCTCGCTATTCAGGAATTCGCACAACCAAAGGATTTGGTCTATCCTCCGAACTCACGATATGTGATACCCCGCAAAGATTTAGATCTGATGGTTCTCCCACGGCTTGGATCCAACGGTATAGATCTCTTCCTTCGCTTCTCGCAAGCTTGGGACTTATTGACTCCAAGAGTTTGGTCTTCCACCTCCAAACTCACAAACCCCAAGTTCACGAAATGATCCGACGGCCCAAACTGACCACGATCGATGGTCTTCGTTGATCCTTGACACCAACGTAATGGGTTTTTCCAACCCTTATCCACCCTGCAACTCCTCTGGATCCTACGGTCCTCGCAACTTCACGAGTTCTCCACGGAGAATTTCGACCGTTCGATTTCTTCCTCAAGAATCTCTGTGAAACAAGCCAATGTTCTTTCCCCGAAACTTAACCTTCTGCGCAATGATTTCTCTTCCTCATCTCCCTTTAAAGTATTTCTATCTTTGTCCTCCTTTGAAGTGTTCAAAGGTGTTATCCCTCCTGAGATTTAACTTGCAAACTCGAGTCTCTAAAAGGACTCCTGCACGCACTCCTTGCAACAATATTTCAAATACTCCTGGGTATTTGATCTTTCGACCCTGTGCACTTTATGCAATAGCAGTCCTTCCACCTTTCAACCTTAGTTGATAAGTTCTAAGGCTTCAACTAGCCTACGCACACCTTGCACGGCTTCTGTGCTTCACCTACACTTCTGCTGGAATGAGAACAACGATATCCCTCTTGAGCTTTCTGAGATAAAACTCAGAACCCTTGTTAATGCACACCTTGCGATCGTTTCACTGCACTCCTTGCAGGAACTCTCTTAGGATGAGAAACAATTGAAACTCATTCTCTTTCTCTCTCAGACTTCATACATTCAACATGAAATCACACATTCAATATAGCATTGAAACAAATGCATAAACAGAGAAATAAATCATTGTAAGCATACCATTCAGCATATGTAAACAATAAACATCATAACACCATGAAATCTGAGTCAAAGCTTCATATATTAACTCAAATACTCATGTACATGGGTTATTCTCTACAATTCTCTACTACAACTCCCTTCTCCTTCTCTATGCTAATGATACAACAACAACTACTATGATACAAAGGTGAGGGTGTCTATATCCGTTCTCCCTCTTATGCTCTAACTGTCTAATCTATGAATTCAAATCTACCTACTTTCATTAACTGGGATTAAATGTATGTTACATTGACAAATGAGAGCAAATTGCTCAAGATCTGTTTACAACATGCAAGTACGTTTCCCTTAACTACTACATTAACATATGTTCATTAATTTTTCAAAAACATTTCAAAATGTGCAAAATGTGTGTTGCACTCCTCCAGTTGTCTTCCACCTTCATGCTCGCTTGGCTGGCTGCTTACGATGCTCCTACATCAAACTCTCCTTGGGGCTTCTCCCCCTGTCTGAATGCCTTTGATCTTCCTCTGAATAATCTCTCCCCTTTTGAACAAGGGATATCACTCTGAAGTAATGATGAAGATACATCGAACATACTCCCCCTGAAATTATGCTCATGTGCTATTTCTTCAAGTATAGGGCTCTTTTCTAGGTATGCATCTAATAAATATCTCCTCCTAGAATCATGGGAAGAAGAATGTCTCCCCTATCTTTTCTGCAAGATGAACATTGTGCTACCATATAACGATCCTTGGACCTGTTCATGCATCAAACTCATGCCATACCAAGCATCATGAAGCAAAAGATATGTCAACAATGAAATAAAGAATCATGAGCAAAATATCAACCAAGTACATCCTATACAAAATGTGTGCTCATCATGCACAACACCTATGTACGTCAACATCATGCAATGTGTCAAAAGATATCATCCATGGAATGTATCAATCATATGCCTTTACCAACATGCCAACATGTGCATATACCAATATGACAACCATGTGCATCCACCAATATGCCAACCATGTGCATCTACCAACATGCCAAACAATGTATCATATCACTCATGATATGTCTCCATCATGAACCAAGTGCCACAATCAGGTAGCTCAAACAAATGCCAATTGTTGTGCTAATCAAGTAGTACGAATGGTGTAGTATCATCAAACATATTCCATCTATGAGTGTACCAAACATGTACATTACCATGCACCAATACCACAAAATGATGAATCCCATATATGTATGCCAAATCCTCCATAAAACATGTGCCAATCAAACTGCTAGTAGG